>JADDOH010024989.1:0-27196 GCA_016648135.1 Agrypnia vestita | reverse complement strand
CCACCGTACTCTCCGGACCTTGCCCCAATAGATTACCATTTTTTTCGAAATTTGGATAACTTCTTGCAAAGGAAGAAATTCAACTCCGATGGGGCAGTCCAAACCACCTTCAAAGATTTTATTGATTCCCGTTCGAATGGTTTTTTTAGTAAAGAGATCGATGAACTACCTAGGAGATGGCAAAAGTGCATAGATAGCAATGGTACATACTTTGATCAAATAAATATATTATAATAAAAAAAAATCGGCTTTATGTTCCTCCCATACTAAACGCCAATTTCATATGTAAGGACCTAATATTAAAATCTGAATAATATGTTAATTATTGTGATCGGAATATTACGAGATTTTTCATAATATATCCTTAGAAAAAAAGTCATGTTTCTTGTTCTCACTGCACGCGCTTGACCTATTGGTACAAAAAATAAAAAATACATTTGATGCATTTGACATTTGGTAGATGTCCGAGATTACGTTGGTAGGTACAATCGATAAACAAAAAAGGAAATGTTGGATTTTGTGAAGAAAACATATAGCCGATTTTCTTAAATTTTGATGAACCGTAGTTCTCTGTATTTCTTTTTTTCACCCACATCAATTAACTATCCATCACGCCGTTTCTCAGCAGGGATAAGCTGTAATAATATAACGCCATCTATCCACATCCTCAAATATTTTATTTATCTGGTTATGACCGGTCTTTCGCTGACACCCTCTGTTTTTGCTTCTCCAACACTCGCCTCATAAAATTTCTTTACCATCCTTTCCTCGCTCACCCGTTCAACGTAACGTAACGTAACGTATCTCAGTGATCCCTTCTTTATCCTGTCTACTACGTTACTGCCAGCATTACATTCACATCTAATTTGTTCATTCTCCACTCCGTCGAACATTTTTTTTTCAAATTTACACCTAAGCGACCGTATTTCTACCGCACTCAGTCTACTTTTGTTCTTTTTTGCGTATTCTAAAATTTACTTCCATACATCAGAGTTTTTACCAGAACCCCATTACATATGTTGCTCTAGTCTTGTATACTTTGGCTATAATTGAATTTAGAACATCATTTACTCTTAACAATATTTACATAGAACAAATGACCGGATTTGTCCAACGCGGAAGATAAATTATGGAAGTCTCACAGAGACGAAAATATTTATATGAGAAACAATTGATTTTCAGGCGTATTCTAGTGTGTATGTTAATTAAATTGGAAGAATATCAAACATACGTAAAAAAATATCGCTTAATACTTCACATTAAAAATATAGAGGTTTCATTATGAGTTGCAAAATCTACGACCTATACTATTTCATAAGAAGAATTGCAGATGTCTCTAGCATAGTCCCTTCAAATATATGGAAGTTTTCAATTTGAAAGACATGTATATATAACTTTAAAAAAATTGATAATTGATAGTGGATGTTCTTATGATAGAATTGGTAAACGTTGCGTGATCACTTAAGCCAGTTCGTATAGTTTATAAGTCCTAGGGCCATCGTATAAAAGAATATCGCACACCTTTCTTATATAAATAGCTTCGTCACCTCTTCTTCTCATTTAAAGAGAGACTTCTATAATTTATTTTAATCATTTACTTTGTTTCCATAGTCACATTCCTTTCGATATCGTTCAGTGTTGCCGTTCCTAGTAAACATACTTCCCAAATACACAAACTTTTTCACTTGTTCTAGGCATTAATTGCTTTTTAAATTTTTCAACGTGTGTCTACATTTTGAAACAAGGACATAAAATAATTCATTTATGATATAGTAAAGAGTGAATAAATTCGGAAAGAATGTAAAACTGATCTAAGCATAGTTATTAGAATTCAAAAGGATCCCTCTGGTGGTTTGGGCAAAGTGAGCGAACGAATGAGGAAATAATGGTAAGAAAGATATATGACACAAGTGTTGATGGCGCCAGAAATGTGGCATGACCTGATTAACCAGATACGGAAGATGATCCTGTTAGGAGCCTCAACAATCATCGAGTTTGTATGTGAAGATGTATCAATGTGGATGAGGCTAGAGTTGTGCGTCAGAACAAAATAATGTGGCGCTTCATCCTCTTTGCCTACCCCCGCCGAGAAACGGTGTGATGGTAATTAAGTAAGAATATTGATGTAATACGTATGCCATGTTCACATCACTATTTTTTGAAATAAAATATAAATAGAAAACATATGCTGTAAAAATTCGTTTGTCATTCTGAGTAAAATCATTGTATATTTTAGATGTCTCGTAGAGACGAAATTATATTTTTTATGGAAAAGTAGGTCTCTGGGTGTTCATAGGGATTACTACCTATCGTACGGCTGGCTTAAGTGATCGTTTTACGCAATGTAACGTTCACCATTTCCACCCTTGATAGAATACCGCATCTATCAAATTTTTGGAAGTTGTGTATAGGTATATTCAAGCATTACAAACCGTTTCACAAGTGTGTTGTAATAGTCATTTAGCGCCACCGGCATCCAAAGCTTTTTCATTCCCTTAATCAAATACAGATATCACTAATGAGGTTAATGTAATGATCTTTATATTTTTTTATAGATTGGACATCTAAAATATATCTTGATTAATTATGTCCAGTACTGTGATCTTTGAAAAATTTGAACAAACTCAAAATACTCTGAAAATCACTATAGTTCAATAATCACAGTTGTCAAATTTAGTTTGTCGAAACGGTTGATGTGTTTTTTGGAGAACTCATCGCTGCCCGGTCGTACCTACCCGCATGTTCCGTAAGAGGCTTTCTGTAGGCTGTAGAAGTTCACGAAGGCGTTTGAATAAATGTGACAATCTAAATGAGCACCCCGTCAACCCCTAAAGTCTGCCTCGTCACGGTGTCAGTAGCCGTCAGCGTGATCCGCGGTTAAACATTGCTTTAATTACCGTGACAGAAACTTGGCACACGTCAACTTTCAGGTCGATTAATTTCAGCGGGTAGGTACCTCCCCCCAACCCCGTACCCCTGTCCCCTCGGCAAGGATTTCATTAGCTCCGGTTAATTTGTAAAGTAGGTATTACTTAAACCCTAAAAGCCTCCTCCGGAGAATCTAAAGGGCTGATTCGCAGGCTGGATTACAGGGCTCTTGTGCACGGGTTGTTTGAAGGTTTTTGAATTTACAATAAGTTAGAACAAATTTTTATTTTATCAGGCTAAATTATGATAGAAAAACTCATTATAAAAAAGTTATCTCTATGAAAAATAAATAGTAAGATGTTTTGTGACCTTTCCGGAAAACGAACCGGGAAGGTCACAGTGAGAAATTAGTGAAATGCCACTAAACTATGAGGACCGCCCAATGATCTTTATCTAATTTAATTTAAATAGGTAGATAAATTTAAAAATATCAAACGAATATATCCCCTATTCCTAGGATAACCATGGTTAAAATATCCCAAGATGAAATAGACGCGGCGTACCTACTACTTATCTGGGTATACGTAAAGTTTCTATGAGAATTTTCAAGACGTCTATCAAATGTTAATATTTCTATCATTATAGCGGAAATATTGTCATAATGTGTACCTACATGATTTCTTTATTTATTTATTTAACGCCCTTATGGGCTTTTACAAAATATACAAAATATAAATTTAAAAAAATAACATAAGACAGATATACAGTTAAAAGGTACAAGTAGGTACATAATAATAGAATTGTGTAAATATAGATTGCTGTTAAAAGATTCAACTGCATATAAGAGATTTGTGTAAATTTAGATTGCAGTTAAAAAGATTCAAGTACATCTTATAGATTTGTGTAAATTAAAAAGAGAAATTTGACCTATTCTGAAAATAACAATGTCTTACTTACAATAGTGATTTTATCCCAACACTCAAAAAAAGAGAAACATAAAGACATACATATATCAAATGTCAATATTTCTGTCACTATAGCACAAATATTGTCTTCAATATATTATTTGGATACTTTGGATGAAGAAATTAGTAGCCATGTGAAAAAAAACCATCTCCACACCAGAATTTTAGTTCTATTTTTCATATCACTGACGTTTAGCTTAGTTTGAAAATAGAAACACGTATTCCATGTACGCATCTATTTTTAAAGAAATACAACAACAAAAATTCTACCTAAAAGTCTCTTTAAAAATTCTTGGCCCTATATTCTGAGCCCTAAAATAATTATAAAAAATATAAGTATTTTATATAAAACCTATTCATCTTGTCAAAAATTTTAAAATTAACAAGTTAATAATAGCGATCAATTCACCTTCTCTCTATAAATAGGAGGAGGACGGAAGAATTTTACTTTATTTAATTATAATATTTTGTTTGTATTTTTTTAGGTACCGTTGGTTTATTTATTCAATTCAAATAGGTAACATTGAGATTTTGTGTGGACACCTCCCCATCCCTCTCGCATTCTCACAACTATCAGCGCCAGCGGGGCGGTGACTACGGCCACTTTAGCATTTAAAAAAAGGCAAACATGGGTGGCGAAAGTGTAGGGCCGATATGGGAGCTATTGCTCATAGAACGGCCCTGGGTGTGAGTGGGTCACTCTTCTCCTCTCCTAAAGAACAAGTTCATTTTATACATATTTTTTACCCCGTGGTATATTATCTAAATATTATAATTTTGTTTATCTGTCTGTCTACCCGTAACGTCTGTAACTTGCTGGAATTACAACTTTAGATAATTAGAGTGTGACACGCTATCAGCGCGCAACACGCAACGGCTCACGAAAGAATCGCCCCACCAAATAACACGTTCTTAACTTTTTTGTTTTATTATTTAACACCTATATTTAGTTTCAGGTTCAAGCAAATAAAGTAATTTAAAAAAAAACAAATGGTTTTCTATTCATGAATTTTCAGATTCAAAATCCTGTAAATATTATGTCCCGTGATTTTTCACGGATATACCGCTAGTATTATATAAAATGGGATGTCACCGTGTTTGTTTGATCACTTCATTGTCACAAATTTTTTTGAGTTTACCAACTCTACTAAAAAATGTAAATTGAGAATAAAGACTGGTCACTGAAGCAATTATATTTATTATCATCTATCTGATAGATAATCTCGTCATCTAATTATTGTCAACATAAAAGTATTTCTGCGTTTGATTTATTGTGAATATATTATCAGCGATAATCTCCGGAGATAATGTTGGAGGCTGCCTGGGGTCTCCGAGGTGTTGGAGCTGTAATCTGATGTGATGGAGACCCTCAATCTAAATAAACACCGTACAGTGTCTTACCAAGATTATCTTCCAAGCTACTATTACAAGCCTTGTCTGGGTACCTAATGTTACAAGTCTATAATAATCAAATTGCTTCTGTAAATAAAAGTCGGGTTAATTTAATTCAAACATTTTTGCAGATCAAATATCAAATTTTAAATTATTCATATACATTATAATTATTGCTTCAATACAATGCATATAGTCCACACATTCTCGATGTCATTTTCAAAAAAATACCGCAATTGTACAAACTAGCGAGACAGACGTACAGACGATTTTAAAATACATTTGGATATTATTTAATACGTAGATTATGCATATTATTTATTATTCGAGTCACTTAAAAATAATGTTTATAATTTTTTTGCACATTATATAATCTATATGTTGGTTTGCCGGGTGTCATTTTTGTCATTGTGCGCTATATGTCAAACTTTATATTTATACAGATCATTTTGACGTAAATGCTTATCGCTTTATAACTTATCGTTTTAATGAAACTGTATTTTTTTTTGAAAAATACAGTTTCATGAAAAATTAAAACTATATTTTATGAAAAAAGTACTAGGTACTCCAGTATGAAAACAAGTCGCTGACTTCAAACATGAACGTAGGAATGCCAGGCAGAGTGACAAATATTGCATAACAGAAGACCAACATCTAAATAGGAATGCAATCCGAAAAGTGCCACACACGACTGAAGAGGAGCGTGATAGAATGATCACTAGATAAAGAGTAAATGCAGAAATAATTCATATCTGGGGATTAGAAGCAAAAGTGCCACTTTTAATATGACAAGGTAACATGGCAACGTACTGAAACATGAAAAACGTTTCAATTTAACAATTGATAACTTTTGAAGTTATGTGTGTTTGCTTTAGAAGAATTTTATCGAGAATACTCAATTAAAAAATCTACAGGTTGTGTTATAATAAGTGTTAATTTAATTGAACGAACACTACTGGGAAGAATTATGTGTTAAAAATAATGTGGTCTAATTCTCCACCATCTCGCCGCTAGCATTCCTCGAATTTGATACCCAGGAACTTAAGAAACAAGAAGCGATAATACCCTTTGATGACTTAGTCGAGCAAATTGTCACTTTTGGAGAGTGGAAAGTTCAAATGGAAACCAGCGAACAAAATATTGGTGAGTTTGGTGAACCGCTCGAACATTGTTTCAAATAATCCTTTTCGTGAAATCCGCTAATCGGTTTTTAAATCTTGCGCCAGTTGGAGCTTATATAGGTGTAGTTTTGAGTTCAGTTTCAAAATTCGACGCAAGTTGACGTTGGTATCACCATAGCAGCAGGACGCGGAAAGTGAAAAAAGCTTATAACTCATAGGTACATTTTATTTGCATTAACATCAACGGATGTAGTAATAAATATTGTAAAAATTATTATTTAAGTTCTACTGCATTAAACCTTTGTTTTCGTGTTATCTTCTACAATAAGTAGAATTTTGACTTAATTGTAAAAAGATGGAGAAATTTTTGACAGAATTTTTCGTTCAAAAATTGACTATTCATCTATTCACGTAAAGATAAGAAATCTGGAATTATTATAATTTAAAATCCAAACTAAACAATCAAAAAGATATGAAAATGGGTATTTTATTGAGATTTTATCGATTATAAATATATTTTAGGTCGATATTCACTGGCCATATCAATGCAGAAAAAACCCAAGTGATGATATAAAAAACCCTGTGATTTCCAGCAAAAAATGCCATCGATCTATGAAATGTGGCGTGTTTAATCTTAATAATTTGTGGTCCTTTTTCATTTTATTCAATATTTAAATGTATAAAATTAAAATATACATGTCCCCAATAAAAAATTCATACACGTTCCTTATATAAACAGCTTTGTCTCTGTGAGACCTCTGTAACTTATTATGATTAAAATATATTTATAAATCTACTAATTATGAAAAATATTGCTGACTTTGTAGTTTAGATGCAACACGGCACGATAATATGTATCTTTCTTAAATTTATTAATTATATAATAAATCAATAGAATCTATTTATTTTGATGTTTTTATTTAAGGTATAATGTATACTCAATTATTAAAATGGAGCTAGTGACGTGCTTGTTTGTCTTGTGATTAAGACATTCGCCTGGTGAGCCAATGTTCGGTGGTTCGAGCTTCAGTCCAGGAAATCGGAATGATAGACAGATAGAGAAAATAATAAGATAAATATATTTTCAAAGCTCAGGAATAGCTTAGTTTGAAAAAAGTACTTATATTTTTAACGTGACACGCATTCCGAATATGCGTCTTTAAAAATATTAAATAAAAAATTGTAGTAATATGTTGTTACTTTCCTAAGCCTTGGCACACGTATTTCAGATTTAATCAAAAAATCAATAAAATAATTCAATGCACCCGAGTAATCTTATCACTGCTTTGCCCTGAGCAAAGTTTACGAATTCTCCCGAGTACAAATAATAATGATAAAAACTGTATCAAATACAGTTTTTATCGACAGAGCTCTGATTTTAAACGCGAATCATGATACGGAGAAATGAAATTGCTTCAATAAATTAGTACATAAACTAGCCATAACCTTGGTAACCGTAACATTGGTTCACGTCTTTTCTAAGCCCTAGCATATATTATACCATCTTTTTGGCGATTCACGTAAAGGCGCCGTGGCAACATGCGTAGAACAGCCGATTCGGGTTTGCTGGCCCGGGGTTCAAGCCCATCTCCGGCCGTTTAATTTGTTTTTTCTAGCCGTGAATTCGAACAAAATTAGGGACGTTACAAGAAATTACGTGGACAGACGGACGGACGGACAGACAATGAAATTATTATGTTTGATATATAAATTAAATATATAAAAAAGTTTATAAACTGTGCTGGATAATCACGCGCATTCAATTTAAAAGACATCATTAATGACAAAAACGTAATATATTCTAAGATATTCCTTCTAGTTAATTCGCGCTTCCAGAAGTCCGCCTGTTTGATTAATTATTTTAGAGAATTTATTTTTATTCATTACATCCCAAAAGAAAATATACATATAGTACATATAATTATTATATATATATTATCTCTATATATATAAATCTATATATAAAAGATATAATATTTTATTATAATATCAATATATCTATATATATATATATATATAATTACATACTTTATATGTAGGTATATTAAATCCTATAGAGGTATATACATATTACCTGTACATAGGTTCGGGAGATGAGAAATTAGACATGTGTAATGATTTATACACTACTAAATCTCAATAAAACAATATAAATTAGTAACTAGTGACTTATATTAATACCTAGCTTTCAAAATAGTGACTCGAATACAGGTAGGTATATTTTATATGACGCATTTTATATCATATTTTAAATCTTTATACGAATATTGATATGGCTGATAACGCGTCACATGAGCATAAAATGAATGTTATCTCTTGTCTCAGAGATTTGTAAGCAAAAGTTAATTTTTTCAAAAATTCTAGTCTACAAAAACATTATACAGGGTGTCTCATAGCTAGTAGAAAATTCTTCAGAAGAGTTTTTTTCATTAAATTTTGAATAGAAATTAGTATTTTTACTTTGAGTGAAATGTACACAACTAGAAGGATAAGTGGCATCAAAGTATGCATTTTTTAAATATTTCTAGCTTTTCTTTTGTAAAACGTTAGATTTTCATGAAAGTCATTTATATCGAATATTAAAAATTCATTCGTTTTGATACAAGTCATAAAATGATTTTAACCTTGAAAAAAAATCTGATTCAAATTTGTGCACGGCTTTAATAATTTTCGTTCGAGTCGTATCAAAGGCAAATAACTTTTAATATTCGTTATAAGTTTTTTTCAATACAAAATAACACTTTTAAGGCGTACCTTAACCTTTAACTCATCTAAGTATTGATTCAGAATTCGGACCTTAGAGTTTCCGATAATCTGAGTACTTCTACACGCTGCTAGACCGCCTTATCTACTACCAAAAGTGCATCAGCTCTAAGTGCATATCTTTGATACTTTTAAGAACTGATTTTTATCAAAAACGTCATAAGTTTCAGATTAACATGAATTCCGAAGACTAAGAGTCTAATAAAAAACACTGTACTTTTATCTTGATATATAGAAGTAGGTCAGAAGTGTAGAAGAAAAAATCAAATTTTGATGTCGCTGATCACCTGATCACCTTTGCTGTTGAAATTTCATCCAAAGTATAAAAAATATGTTTTTATTTAAAATTGAATGAAAAAGAGTTCTATAGGCAAGAGGTACTCTGTATGAACACACCAGGATTCCATAAAAAACTGTTTAATTTCACGAATGAATATTTTTTAGTCAGCCATATTAAATGGGTAAGAACATTAATTGAAAATAGACATTGATTTAACTATTTAAAGTGTAATCATTGAATGGCTTGGAAAACGGATGTAAAAATCAACGTTACTTACTATACATTTTCATTAAATTAATTGACAGAAGACAATGCATATTATTACATGCTCCTTTTAAAATCACATAGATAAACTTTTTAACAGGATATGTTACCGATATCTCATGTTTATGATCGATGAAAATATATATTCAAATTTTCCGGATGTTGAGTCAAGAGACCCTTTGCAATAGGTAGTATTACCATCGAAATCTACTTTAAAACGAAGTACTTTACACTCTACTCTATAATATTGGTGTTTATTTACTCGGGTAGGTAGCACCCCCAAGTAGCAGTCGATTAAATTACACTCGCTTTAAATAGTGCGTTATTACTGACGTGTACGCCACAGAAAAGCATGCGGGAGAACTGGAAACATGACGCAGAGTGGAGCGGGCGGACGTGTTGTTAAGGGTGACTTTATTATTATTTATGAGTCGGTAAATCTTATAACATATTAATTTCCAACTAAACCATTCGGCGCGGGCCACGCTTCGCTGTAATTCCATTACCGCGCTCTGTAATTTAAGGAGGCATATTTTAAAATACTGACATGTTGTAATGGCTACCTATTTTTTGCAGCCCTTACAGGTTTACCAATAATAGAATTTTGCAAACCATGGAGAGACTTGCGCTAGGTGTTTCTGAACTCACAGTTTTACATTTCTTAATACACGAGTATACGTATTTTTAATGATAGCATTATAATATGTAGTAAATCCAGCAAATCAAAAGCCAGAAACGGGCACGTATTCAATAATTCCTCCATTGATCTCAGTGACGCAAAGAAAAAAACAATTGAGGAAAAAACAAATGAATTATAATTTTCAAAACACAAATACATGAGTAAATAGCTGTATAAATTTGGATTTGGAATTCCTAACCAAAGAGAAGATATTTGAGATCAAATTTGCCAGTACGGCAAAACGCCAATTTCATATGTAAGGACCTAATATATTCAAGGAATGGAGATAGCATATACCAAACCTAACGACCTCTGTATTAGGAAATGAACTTAGTTTAAACCAAACTTTATTTGGCTGTCTTTGTTTTGGACATAGAATATAAACAAATATAAGGAATTCTTGAAAATCATGTTTTATTTAAGTGTCACAGTAGAGAAAAATAAAATGTAGCTATCTACCATCACAGTTTAAAAAGTCGAAAAAATGGAAAGTATAAACTGATCCCCAGTGAGCGATTAAATTTTGTACAAAATTCCTATAATTTTATTTTTATAAATTTTTTATTAAAATCGTTAGATTAGAAAAAACAATGATAGTTTTTAAAGATAGCTACGACAGTGCCATAAATATTTCCAAAATTTCAAGGAATCATAAAAGTCTGTGAGAAGAGTTTTCCTGGAAAAGTCATTTGTTCTGTAACCCAATACGAGCATTAGTTGGTGGGGAAATGATAGCAGAAAGGAAAACGAGGGGGAAGTTAGCTAAAGATATGACTTACTTGCGTTCTTCATTTTATATCTTTGTTGACTCTAAAACATTACGGTTTGACAGTTTTTGCAGACAAGAATAATATGAATACGCGGTAAATCAATATTGCTGAATTATGAATAAATGGAATGAATATTTAAAGGATTAAGTAATTAATTAGGTATGTATTATATAAACATAATAACGAAAAAGTCGCTAAGGTAGTTTTGGCATGTGGAATATGTCATGTAAGTTTATCTTATTTACTTGTCTTACATTTTTGTATTCTTGTACTGTTTACATCTTACTTACCTAATTTAATGTCTTAATTTTTGTAACTTCTATTAATCTAATATTTATTTGCCTATATCTTACTTATTTAATCTAATATCTTACACTAACGATTACATTAACAATAGATATATTCGTATATGACAATGCCCCCGACTTTTAAACACGAGAATAAATTCTCATTTAAAAGTGGTTAAGCGTGTAATATAAATGTGTATTAATTATATTATATTTAAAACAGCGACTGTAAAAAAACATTTGACATGTAAAAATATAAAAAAACGTGACAATGAAAATGTATAATGCTAACAATGAAGACGGTGTTGAAAGAAATTAATGTGATAGCGCCGATTTTGGAAAAAGAAGAAATCTAAATTGTGAATAAATAAATGTGTTTTCTAATAAACTACAAATATGTTGTAAAAAAATTACGACATTTAAAATATCTGTGCATTACTAGAATTTCAGAGATATGTTTCTAAATTACACTCATCATACGTATCGAATTTATTTAATTTTATAATCTTTAATATTTTGAAAAATTCATTTGATAAATACCTATATTGGTCATTGTGCAAGAAAATATTCCGAATAAATATTTATTATTAAATTTAAGATATGCACATGCTTTTAAATGTGTGATGACTATGAGACAAAGATGAAGAAACACAAGGATACTCGAAATTCATTAATTGTATTTCAAATTCATAATAAGCCTTCCTAATATTTTCATGTAATTTTAATTTACAAACATCTAGTTAAAATATATTTACCAGAACACCGATTTAATAAAGTTTCATTTCCATACGTCCATTAATATTTATTACAGGCTATCAGTTAGCTTACAATCATTTTACCTTATCAATAACTTAGCGAATGGCTGAACTTTCAAACTTAGATAGTTATTAAAAAAATGACATACAGTATCATTGATATGATTATCTCATTCTGTTATCATGCGTCATCTTCTTTTATTAGTTCTTCTTTCTCTTCGCAGCGCAAATGAGAGGAGAAAATATTTTTTCGCAGAGACATACAATACCCCGAGTCTTATAAACTTATATAATACTTGTCTTATAAAAGTTTGT
Source organism: Agrypnia vestita (assembly GCA_016648135.1). Lineage (NCBI taxonomy): Eukaryota > Metazoa > Arthropoda > Insecta > Trichoptera > Phryganeidae > Agrypnia > Agrypnia vestita. The sequence goes on along the minus strand of JADDOH010024989.1, from coordinate 14,737 downwards.
TATTCCTAATTTTGGTACAATTTTTCTACTTTTACATAGGTAAAATAAAATAAACACAGGTAAAAAAAACTACTATTCGGAAATCTGCCAAAAAAATGTACTATCTTTAATTTAATTATAATTTTTTTTTATGATGAGGTTAGGTTGAGTTCGTGTGTTTGCTTTAGTTGTTTAAAAAATTCGCCCCCGGGTGGACTCGAACCACCAACCTTTCGGTTAACAGCCGAACGCGCTAGCCGATTGCGCCACGGAGGCCATGAGCGAGGCGATCCAAAAGATGAACCGATTATCAAATTTACTGACCAGTGAATCAAGAACGGATTATATCTCTACTCACTAGCAGAAACCAAATAGTAATTGGCTTTTCGCCAAATCAATATATATAAAGCCAATGTGCCGTTTTAGTACATTCTGAGATAAACGAATTTTTACTTTTTTAAAAAATAATTGCTCAGACTTGATTTATAAAAAATATTTTAAATAATTACTAGACACACATTCCAGATGAACGGCAATGTTTTTTTTTTTAATATATCTCCATTATTTATATGAAAAATTGACAAATTGATTCGTTCATCTCAGAATTGTATTAAACGGCACATTGGCTTTATTATATATATATATAGCGACGAAATACTGTTGTTGGGACCAAAGTGCGGCTGGGCTATGTGTGCTGTAATATACAGGGTGTAACATTTCTGCCTCGATTTGGAGTCAAAAATTTTCAAGAAACCATGACCAATCATATTGAGATATGCATTATCAAAATTAACATTTTTTTCAAAATTTATGAATTATTTTTTGCAAAAAGTTGAACTATCGTTACAATAACTTTTATCGATTATGAATTCTTTCCTTTCATAAAATGAAAAAAAAAACCTTGCAGAAATTGAAAATAGAAGTTTCCCTAGAAGCTGTACCTATAGGTACTTTCACCGGCTCCCGGTAATTTAAAAATTATGCGTATGATTGTTCCTACATGTGTTCTAGGTAACACATAGGTAATATATACTCGCATATACACCTGTAGGTGTTAACTGAATCACTTTGTGTAGGTAAATGAATACATAGGGAGCGTCCATAAACCGCGTGGTTCCATTTTAAACCATTTTGAACCCCTCCTTTGAACTTTGTCCCCCCCCCTCGTCCCAAAGAGTGGAACGCAGTTTTTTCCTATTAATTCCAGAAGAAATTTTATGATGTTTTCTCATACCAAAAATATTTTATAATTATTGATTATTGGATTATGCGCAGATTTATCAATCGCATATTCTGAACCGTTTTGATTGTAAAATAAAATAAATAGAATAATTACGTAGCTCGACCCCACCCCCCCCCTCACGCAGTCCAGTATAGCATTTTACCTACCCCCCACTTGATCAGGCCACTCTCTGTTTTGTGGACTTTCTCATATGTCAAATTAATTAATTATGGATATAAATCACATCGCGTTGACTTTTCCCAACCTAACCTTGCATAACCCAACCTAACGGTCACAATATCTAGTTTTTCGGTCGTCATCCCTTTGAAGCCTATTTGCTCTGACATTCCACTAAACTTGCCTACGTCATGACGTACCTACGTAGCTATCTCCTGCAATCTGTCACATGACTCGGACCATTAATAACGTACAATTCATTTCGTGGTTTGTAAAACTTTGTAGGGCGCGACACGCATTTTCTCCCTGTCTAATCGTGTTTTTAAATGCCGACGTGAATGAGACAGGATCACTGAACGAACATAGTCGGATGCAGTTTTGATCGTCTACCTGGCGTCTAAAGTTTAACCCAATGAATACCTTACTGATTTTTTGGGTATTAATCTTTTTAGGGTTAACTGATTTGAATTTAGACTTTTTAAGACATTCTAAATACAGAGGTTATTAATAGGGTAGGTATTATCCGAGTAGGTTAAATTATATATTTTACATGATTGAATGCTGATATAATAAATCTGTCAATAAATTTTAACATTAATTATTTGGTTGGTCAAGCGATATAATATATGTTGGCGCCAGTTCGCTTAGTATTAAAATTATAGGTATATATTATGTCCTTGTTCTAATCCTATCCTCATCTATTCATGCCTGAAGACAGACAAAACACAAATAATCTGGATTACCGCGCGTTTGATGCAAAATGTTACCAAGTACTAATATCTCAGTAACAATTACTGCCGCTGAAAGTGAACACGCAATTTCGCCAGCAGATCCATAAGTTTTACCGAAAATACAAGTGAACGGTCAAAATAAAGGCCTTTGCTCGCTAAATTACTGTGCAAGGTGTTTATACGTATTTAAGTACGTCGCTTAATTAATAATTTAATACATAATGATATCTACACCGCACCGCTAAAATAATATAATATACCTACCGCCTATAAAATAACTCAAAGTGCTAAATCAACATATTACCGCTTATACACGAACGGTATAAACCGAAGTATTTCGGAATCTGTGTCGTAATTTATGGTGTGGAGAAAGGGTTATCAAGAACCAGCCCATTTCGAGGAAGAGGAAAGATCCGGCCAACAAAGTAAGTGCAAGTAATTATTTCATTATCCCCATTTCCCCCCTAGCCACAATAATTAAATTGAGTAATTTTTTACAAGGATTTTATTAATTACTTTTATGGGAATTTATTAAGGTTCATAATAAACTATTATTTTATGCATTCGTGGAGATCTGGGCATCACAGACATCAATAACAAGATGAAGGAAAGGCAATTGAGATGAAATGGCCACGTTGGACGCAAGAGTTTATTAACCAGGCGATATAAATGGATCTTCCCCAAATTACATCCAGAGGAAGACCTAAAAATTCATGGGTGGTGCAAAGAGATTGCAACGTTATCCAGGTAGTGCAAAAGGATGGCCAAATGCAGAGGCATGAAGTGGATGACGTTATCCAGGACAAAAAAACTATAGCCTAAGGACGAAGAGAGCTGACCCCAACGTCGACGGTGTCGGTGAGTTGGGATGAAGCCAGGGAGGAGAAGAAGAAGATTAAACTATCTCACATCTCCATCTCCATTTCCGTGAAGCTCCTTCGCCATGATTAAGATGAAACTTTCCCTGCACGTTTGTACGTATTAAGGTTATGTACTCGTACGTATTAAGAAAAATGAAATATATAAAATGTTCATATTTCGGCGATCCCCCATTGCGAGGGTGGTGTCTGCTATATTTTATATATAATATTTCTATTTGAAAAAAAATATAACATTAGTGCCTAGTTGAATTTGCATATGAACTCTCGAAATAGAAGCGGACCAATAAAACACTATTTTGCACCTCGCTCTCCTTCAATCGGCATATCGAGAAGAGCGCCGCGGGATTCAAAAGGTTAAAAAGGGATGTGGGAACAGAAACCCGTGCATATATGGAACTACACAAGGGATTATTGGTTTGTTCCCTTTATGCTACGTAAATATTATGAATAATCCCACAACGTCTAGTCACGGTGACTTGCAACGATCTATCGAGTGCCTTGTCATAGGGAAGTCAACTTTTGAGTCTGTTCATATTATGATCAAATATTTTGAAAATTGTAAAATAAAACAACTTTAGAATTAGAGATTTTTTTAAAAAAATGGACGTTGACTTTTTTTTCGCTTTTTTGTAGTGAAAACAGGAAGGGACAAAGAGTGTAAAGTAGATTGAATTTTGATGAAATTATGAGCATTAAGGCGTATAATATAGAAATATGTAGGTATATCTGGAGAATAAATTAATTACGATGGCAGGACCAATGATGCTTGTATTAGTTACTGCCCTTTCCAAGGAAGAAGGCAGTAACTACATATTCCAAGTTTTGAGATAATTAAGTTTATGGCATAATATCTGCTCAGATACAGGTCGATTTTTTATTGATGGAACTGTTGCCACTGACGAATATACTGTTACTATATATTTTTTAATGTCATTGTCAGGGGCGTGCAGTGGGAAAAAGAAGCATGACTTTTTCCTAAGCATACATTTTGAAAAGAAATCGAAATAAGAGATATATCTCGTAATATTCAAATCACAATAATTAACATATTATTCAGATTGTAATATTTAATAATATTCTGCCACATAAATATTTAATTTCGATATATTTTTCCCAAATATACGGTTAAATAAAAAGTCACGCTTCTTGTTCCTACTGCACGCACCTTCTTTAAATATATACTACGTCTTAACAAAGACACAAACCAATGTTTCGTCATTTTGGACGGGTAGGACTATAATAACGCATAGATTTTTTTTATGTTTAATTATTTAAAGGATAGAGAATGAAATTATATTATCGCATCTTAATAATAGTAATGACTTTGTTGATGCCCTTTATAGGCTGAAACTAGTAGGAGAAGATAATACATTTAGGTTAATGATCCTCATTTAGGTTAATCCTTCATCATCATTTAGGCCATCAATATATTTTATTATTAATATTAATAATCACCATACATCACTGCGCGCAATATACATAACTATGCGTTACTGACGTCAAGTGTGTTGTTGCATTTCCCATAGATATCGCTAACGCACACGTTGACGTGTATAGGTACATTACACATCCTTGAAGTGCCATGACAAAAAATTGACTTCTAAATCAGATATTGAAGCACCAACAATCAATCTAACAACGGTAAATTAGGTACATAATAGGATACATTTTAACGATAAGTTTTCAAATATTATTCAGTAGGTAAAAGTATCGAAAACAACACAATTTTTTTTTGATGATCTTAAGTACGTAGCACGATCAGTAAAGTGCGAGTTACAACAAACTCAGGGCCGTTTTACCAGCAATGTTCTTACATTGGCCCTACACTTTCATCATCCATGTAGGTATTGTTTTAATGCTATAGTATTCTCCCGCCCCGCGGTATTATCAATGCATTCTGCTTATCCTAATGTATGAAGCGCCAGCTTGAATTCTTAAATAGCAGATCGTATCGAAACTGGCTGGTAAACTAAGCGCTATGTTAGGCATTTCACTGCGAGACATAATGAAGAACGAACTGTCCAGACGAATGCCAACCGAAGGTGGGACCATGCTGGTCTTGTGACGAGGCTTACTGGCGAGAGATGGGATCTTTAGTTCTACGGCCCAGCTATGGCACAGGTTACGAATGCGGCGAGCTTACGACCTGAAAAATATTCTGGCCTTCCATGGACGAGAACTGCACGAGACATGGACTAGTGGAGAAATTTGAGGAGGACCTATACCAAAAATGAGTGTAAAATAGCTGAAAAAAATAGTGTTAGAATTCATAATTCTTTGGCGTACCTACATAAAATAAATGTCGCATCACTTGTCATGGTAAATCGCCAAAGTACAAAAAAAAATGCAGAACTATTTAATTGTGAGGAAGCGCGAAACGAACCAGCCGTAAGAACTGACAACCAAAGAGATATCCGCAGATTACAGATACTCTTTCTTCATCGGCATTCATCGCAGCGGCGACATCTAACGACCATATATCGAGAATAAAAACCATTGGGAGGATTTCGCCAGACGACTAATAAAATTAAAAACAGACTTGTTTTAAATAACATAATGGTGTAAAAACTTCCGTCGTATGATGTGCGCGCAATCATTTTCAAAAGTGCAAACGAATTTAAAAAAAGTAAAATTATAATAGTAGGTATAAAAATACGTTGAAGGCAGTCTGAGTACCTACCCACTCTAGAAAAATGAATTTCTAATACAATTTCACATTTCGACACTGACGGCTTCATAACTTTATACGTCGTTTACAAAAGATGTAAATTTTACCTGTTGCTACACAATTTAGGTAGGGAATAAATTTGAATAGTTATGGAGATGGGTACTACCTCCATACCAAGCTACCCCTATATCTTAAACCTGGGGGCTGAAGTTCTAAACTTACCATATTTCAGGAGGTCAAATACGATAGTCTATGAAAATTATGACAATGTGACAATACTTTGAAAAAACATTTTTTAAATTATAAAATTCACTTTTTCTTATGCTTCATTATCGACACACGAGGAAAACATATCTGTACCTAAATAAAATGCTCAAAATAATGTTCTGTTATTTACACATATTTTAAGTAGCATGACAGATGAATTACTTATCTAACATAGTAGACTATATTAAAGTATAATCGGTAACAGCACAACCTAACTATGCTTACTGCACGCTATTGTCATTGTCTATACCTACCGTAGTATATAATGTAAGATTTTTAACAAAATATTTACTTATAGTGAACTGTATTGTGAATTTTTCAATGTTGGATTATGTTTTTTTTTAAATATTATCAGATTTTCAGTTTACGTTAAAACAACTGCCACTATATAATATATTATATATGTACTTAAATACTCGTATGTGCCTATATTGTGATGAAACCTTTCAAAGAAATAACAATTTTTACAAAACAAATTTCAAGAAAGAAACATTTCAAAATGCGTTTAAGAAAGAAGTCAAATGATTTTGGACAACGATGTATTATTACATTTCCCACATGTCTTAAATGGTTTCTGTATAATAACCTACACACAACTACACACCAGTGGAGAGAACTAGAACAATATTTTACCAACGACTCTGTTCTTAGCACCAAAATTAATTGCAATAGACTCAACACTCACTGGAAAAAATTCACTTCTAAAAAAATGCTTATTATATATATATCATATATATATATATATATATATATATATATATATATATATTAATATATATATATATATATATATATATTATATATATCTATATAATATATATCTATATAGATATATAATAACTATAGTATAAACGAAAGAATGATTATTATTGCTAAGGCATCTCAAATGCTTTTCGACTCTTATTTAAAAATTCTTGATATTTTTCCCATGTAAAAATAGTTACAATCCTTACAATTTAATTGATAAATGCCCGATTTTTCATTCTTAATTCTTGTAATTTTATTTATATGGAGAATATCTTTATTATTTAGATTTAACTGTTGGATACAACGAATTAAGCTGATTCCTTTACCATAGACCTCGGTCTAGTCAAGAAGACGGTGAAAATTTTTTAAACAACACTAAAAACAATCAATGTGTTTGCTTAAATATATAATTTGTTGTATATATGTTGTACCCAATATTCTGTTTAAAAAAAAACACATCATATTGTACCATTAGTAAGTACCTACCCAGTATCTGGAAAAATTCACATAGACCTCATCAGCACTTATCGGCTCCTCAGGGCCAGATGATAAAACATGGTATTTTCGTGATAAACGTCGAATGAAACTTGGTACCTCCATAATACCTATCTCTACAGCGATAAAATATCAAATAATAATAATCAGTATAGTGGATATTAAAAATTGTATTTTTACATAAATACATTCCCTTGTATGCAAGTGGTATATACCAGTTGTGGTACCAGCGACGCTGAGAATTGAGAAGATTGTGCGTTTATATAATAATAGTTATAATCCGTCAAAAATGACGTCCTTTTATTATACATTTCGGCTGCCAGTTAAGGCTGTGAGAACAGCGCTTTCTAGAATAGCGCAGCGTCTTGATAGCCTTAGTGATGGACATTATTAAATAGAGAATTATGCTTTTTTTGCTTCTTATACATAGTTATTATATTACACCTTATTATAATTCTAGCCATCTGGTAGCGTTTGTGACTGACATTGTTACATAGAGAGTAAAATATTTGGATTAATGATTAATATCTGATCCAAGCAATCTAGTAATGAATGCACTTATTAGCTTTTTTAAAAAAAACAAAATATTAAAAAAAGTACTTTATTAAAAAAGCATAAAGTCAATGCTCTCATTTAATTTTGTGAGATCAACTATGATACTTGGTATATAATTTTGAAACGGAATGAGATAAACTATTAGATAGGAAGTTACGCACGGATATTCGAAATTATTTTTATTGGTTATTGCACTCGTACGGAACGCGGTAACGGAAGCTTACTTTACATTAATCCAAAGACAGCCATTTAATGTATTTTCACATTATATATGAACAGATAATCAATCAATGCCATATTTAGAACTCTATTCCTCAAATTCTAACACGCAACATGGCTGAAAATTTAATTAATTTATTCTTACCTACCTATTTATTACATATATTTAAGTTTGTGAAGAAATACTCTACCATAGTAAAATTACATGTATTATAAATAAAGTCCTACATATAAAATTGATATCTGAAAAAAACCAGCAACGTTCAGTCAGTAAATTTTAATAAGGTGTAGGTACTTAACTAAAATTTGTATGAAATTAAATATTGTCACGGAATGACAAGCAAAAGAAATAGCGTACTCCTGGTTTGTGTATTCTGGGGTAGTATGCCGTGTTTTTACGACCTTTCTGGCCGACGTTTCGAATCCCATTGCAGCGTCCATTATCAGGGCTGATGTGATGATGGACCCTGCAATGGGATCCGAAACGTCGGCCATAAAGGTCGTAAAAACATGGCATAATACCCCAGAAGACACAAACTAAAAGATTCTTAGTGACCGAGAAAATATAAGAACTTTCTTAAAATAATCATGTTCATAAATCACATCAATTATCCAATGCCATATCATAATACATATTTCTCTATCATGCGAGTAGAATGTTTATACAGGGTGTACCAGATATAGCAGCAGAAACTTGGCCGGTAGATTCCCGCCTATGTTATGAGTCTAAAATGTTCAAGCAACCATTCTTTTGGAGATATGCAATATCAAAGCTTGCATTTTTTTTCAACATTTCTGATCTTTTGCAAAAAGTTGAACTATCATTACAGTAAATTGTACCGATTATGAAAAATTCATTTGCTGTCTTTTGCAAAAAGTTGAACTATCATTACAGTAAATTGTACCGATTATGAAAAATTCATTTGCTTCAATACAACTTAAATAAAATGATAAAAACCTAGTAAATTTTTTTTATTTCAATTTTTGTAAGGTTTTTATCATTTTACTCGACTTATGTTAAAGCGAATGAATTTTTCGTAATCAACGTAAGTTACTGTAATGATAGTTCAACTTTTTGCAAAAAATCGATCAGAAATATTGAAAAAAAAATGCAAACTTTGATATTGCATACCTCCATAACTCATGGTTGCTTGAACATTTTAGACTCATAACATAAACAGGAATCTACCAGCTAAGTTTCTGCTGGTAGTTCTGGTACACCCTGTATAAACGGTATTAAAAATTATTTTAGAGTAGGTACCTATCGGTTAGTAATTTTATTGGGGACATCACTATGCAGAATAAAATAGAAACCGGATTTTATTTCATTTTTAATGCCAGGCGCGTTCAAGCCTCATTGCGTTATTGTTAGTAGGTATTGGCATACTACTTCAAAGCAGAATATATTAATCACTGATAAATGTAGTCAACATTACTTTCTCTCTAACGTTATTTATTATTTCTTGCAACTGTGTTACTATTTTGATTTATTGAAATATAATTTGCCGGGGTACGATAATATAGAATGATGCATTATATATCAAATGTTAGGTGACAACAATATTCGCGCAGTTGTCACCGATCTATGAATAATTGAATTTGTCAGATTAAAATCGCTTGTCGACTTGTGATGAAAAATGGCTGAAGCGTGGAGTGGCGCTATTTTCGGGGCGGATCACTATCGAAATAAAAACTCACCTGCAGCCTGATTTTAATGTATAAATTTGTTGATTTATTACAAGATGATTAATTAATATATTGGTTTTATTGTAACTTAATACACTATGTACTAAATTATTGTTTAATAGGAATATTTTTGAAAAATGGCCACGTCATGTCCATTCGTGACTGAAATGCAATATTACCCAGTGTATGTTTGTCCGAGACAGAAATAAGATCATGGACTTATTAAGAAATGTAATATCTATAATATGGCATATCCAAAATGGAAAAAACCATACCTATATTTAAGGCAGTTTGAAAATACATATTTTATACAAAATTATAAACGATTGTCATTAATTTACTTACAGGATTAAAAAAATCATATGCTACATCGAAGATATTTCATCTACCTATACTAATATTAGGTCCTTACATATGAAATTGAGGTTTTGCCGTACTGGCAAATTTGATCTCGAATATCTTCTCTTTGGTTAGGAATTCCAAATCCAAATTTATACAGCTATTTACTCATGTATTTGTGTTTTGAAAATTATAATTCATTTGTTTTTTCCTCAATTGTTTTTTTCTTTGCGCCACTCAGTTTACAAAATGAAAAACTTGAAATATCGCGTTATTTACGAGTACGAGTTCCACCGTGGCACCAGTGCTGTAGAAACGGCTAGAAGGATTAATGATGTGTATGGCGACGGTGCCGCAAAAGAAAACACAGTGCGTTTTTGGTTCCAACGTTTTCGTTCTGGAAATTTCGACCTGCAGAACAAGCCCCGTGGACGGCCGGAGACCAAAGTTGATAATGAAGAATTGAAGGCTATTGTGGAAGCGGATCCATCGCAAACCACATCCGAGTTAGCTGCAGGCTGCGGTGTTAGTGATAAAACTGTTTTAATCCACTTGAAGCAAATTGGTAAGGTGAAAAAGCTTGAAAGGTGGGTACCTCACGAATTGAGTGAAGCAAATCAACAAACGCGCGTTGACTGCTGCGTTGCATTACTCAACCGGCACAATAATGAAGGGATTTTAAATCGAATCATTACCTGTGATGAAAAGTGGATCCTGTACGATAATCGGAAGCGCTCATCGCAATGGCTGAACCCTGCCGAACCAGCCAAACCATGCCCCAAGCGAAAATTGACTCCAAAAAAGTTACTTGTGAGCGTTTGGTGGACTAGTGCTGGTGTCGTTCACTACAGCTTTCTTAAATCTGGCCAGACGATTACGGCAGATGTCTATTGTCAGCAACTGCAAACCATGATGGAAAAGCTAGCTGCTAAACAACCGAGGCTGGTTAATCGCTCTAGGCCACTGCTGCTTCATGATAACGCTAGACCACACACTGCACAACAGACGGCTACCATATTAGAGGAGCTTCAATTGGAATGTCTAAGACATCCACCGTACTCTCCGGACCTTGCCCCAACAGATTACCATTTTTTTCGAAATTTGGATAACTTCTTGCAAAGGAAAAAATTCAACTCCGATGGGGCAGTCCAAACCGCCTTCAAAGATTTTATTGATTCCCGTCCGAATGGTTTTTTTGGTAAAGGCATCGATGAACTGCCTATGAGATGGCAAAAGTGCATAGATAGCAATGGTACATACTTTGATTAAATAAATATATTATAATAAAAAAAATCGGCTTTATGTTCCTCCCATACTAAACGTCAATTTCATATGTAAGGACCTAATATTATAAACAGGAAAGATTTGATTGTTTGTTTGAATTGAATAGGCTCCGAAACTACTGGACCGATTTTAATTTTTTTTTCACATTTAGAATCCTACATTATCCCTGATGAACATAGGCGATAGAATATTTTCAAAAAGTTAGATATCCGTATTAGAAAACTTAGATAATGTAACCCAAAGTGTGAAAAAAATACAAAAAAAACTTATATCGCGTACGCTGCGGAAATTATTCACAATAGAGCAAAGTGATGTACATACTACAGTTTTATAGTGGACATCAATATATACAAAAAAGTCTATGATACCATATGTCTGTTACAGTTATGTCACAATAAATACATTATTCGTACCTGGGTATTAATCCTTATCCAAATAAATCACTTCGTATTCAAGGCTATATCAGTACCTGTAAATTACTTTTTGAATTATACCATTCCTAAGTTCCATGTATTTTAAAATTTATAATTTTTTTAATTTTTGTTAAATACCCGTGCGAAGCCGGGGTCGGCCGCTAGTTTCAAAATAAGTACATGAGCTTCTTTCAGGAGCGTGCATTAGGAACATTGAAGCATGAATTTCGGAAACCATATATTTTGAAAAAAATATCGAAATGAAACATATATCTCGTAATATACATATAACATTATTATTGCCACATTATTTACATTTTAATGTAACATAATATTCTGTGAAATAAATATTTAATTTCCATTTTTTTTCCAAAATATATAGGTATGTTATGAAAAAGTCATGCTGCGGTGATCTCTGTATATTTATTTGTCATATTATATAATATATAACGAATGAATGATTTCTTTCTTCAGGAACTCGGTACTGACGTAAGGTTCTCCACGACACGTAGGGAAATAATTCTTTAGTACCTACTTTGTGGATGAAGAGAGACTGAATTGCTGGAAATGTGCAAGGACGAAGGATGAGAAACCAATCGCCAATAAGATGGACGGACCACAAAGAGTAGAATACGAGAATACGAAGAGAAATAATATAGGTATTTACAATTAATATTAATATTTATCATTTTCACCAAGTTTTCGAATTTCCCATCTATTTTTGCGTGAGACAGCAGATATGAGCATAAAACTTTTCAAAAGATTTATAAAAAATTGAAAGCTGAATCGCTATTTTTGTGACATATATTTTAATTGCCTACTGCATTTGGTATTGAAGGTACAACGGAAAGTAAATATCAATTGTTTGACTGAATATTTCACATATTTATTTTGGAAGTTTATATTATTGTGCTCACTCACACATAGGTATGTATTCACTACCTACACTATACGAGTATAAACACAAAAGCACCTTCTTAATTTTTTTTCCATTTGCTTTTTTTAAAATTTGATTGATTAGGCGATTTGAAGCATTCGAGATGTAGATTTAAAGAGGAATACTCAAAATAACTGGATGGACAGAGCTACGAATGAAGTTGTTATAGTTCGGATGGATAAAGAAATATAAGTAAATTAAAATCAATATCTCGGACATGTGATGAGACACCAGAGAAGTACGAGATCTTGCACCTCATGGAGTCGAGGCCCTGGAAGAATGAGAACATAATTGCTGAAATACCTGAGACAGTGGTTTGGCCAGTCTACTATAGAGCTATTCCGGGTAGCAATAAATAACGTGATGATACTCAACATGATAAACATTAATCGAGACATATTATTCTGAATGATAAACAATGCTAGTTGAAAGAATAAAGCACAAGAAGGGAATAGTAGGTATATAATAGGTAATTTGCTTAGGTTATTGATCGGTTTTAGCGATCTCTTGCAATTATGCAGGAGAGACACTTGTAATTATTTGTAGCATCTAAGAGTGAAGTAGGTACGAAGGCTACCTACTTTGAAAATACACATAAATGAAAACAAATTATGCGCCACGCAATACTTTAATTTTTTAATATAGACAGGTAAGACCATGTGAATTATATAGATTTCGAACTTTTTTTGTTTATTATAAAGTTAAATTAGGAACAATCACTTAAACGAAACTGTAAAGCTGTGTCATTCATATCAAATTGAATTGTCTATAATTATGTCTATCTGCGTCATCCTTTATTTGTGGGAAACATTTAACAATTTTTTCTGTGTTTTGTCCTACCAAGCAATTATGTCTCCCTGTTGGATGACCGAATAAAATAAAATAGTAAGTACATGGATATGAACTTACCGGCCGGTTTGGGGACGTTTCTCTTGACCTGCATCCATTTGTAGGTGGGCACTCCGTGGTGGTGGGAGGGCCCCTGCTGGCCCGCCCCCCGGGGCTCCTGCGGGCGGTAGCACTCCTCCTGGGCGGGCGCCTCGCCCTTGTAGCCCGGGTACTCCAGGCAGGGCCCCGGCGCGCCCCAGCCCGCCTCCTCCCCGTACTGCAGGTACGGCAGCTCGGGCTTGTAGGGCGGGTAGTGCCCCTCGGGCTGGTAGGGCCCCGGGTACGGCTGCTGGTAGCCGTAGTCCAGGTTGGTGTAGCTCAGCCCGTTGTCCGCGCTGATGATGGGGTCCGGCTGCTGCTCCAGCCCGCCGGCGTGCACGTCCTGGTAGTAGTGCAGCTCGGGACCCTCGGGGTAGTAGTGCTCCGGGTACTCCCCCGGCTGGCAGTAGCCCTCGGGGTACGAGGGTTGCTGCTGGTTGCCGTACATGCTGACGTCCATGGTCATCATGACCGCTACTGGCTTACCTGCGAGTCGGCGGCGCGTGTCAACTCACTAACATTATAACGCGCGAGACTTCTTCTAAGAAGCTCGCCGGGTATCCCGCTCTCACTCTCGATCAAAATTTACGATTGTTTGTTTGTCAATTTGATCTAGTTTATCTTCTTTCGATGTAAAAACTAAAGTCAATTAAATACAGCAATCGTTTTGCTCCAATGTGTCGACGTAACGTGAAATTAGTGTTTCGCTGTTAAAATTAATCGGATAATTAGGTCAACTCGAGAGACGTGAATTCGTCGCTACGTTCGCGCGCTCACTCGGTATAACTTAAGACGAAGACTACGTAAAGTTGCGCTAAGACGATTGCGCATAAACTGAAACAAACCCCGAGGTTGCAGTCGCAGAAAGGGAGAAAATCCGACTGCAGTCCGCGGAAGCGCGTTCGCGTTATAAAGACGTCAGCCCCGAGTGACAGCTGGCGATAAGACACAAGTCCAGACGTAAACAGCGGCCCGACAGCGACGCGCGGACCCTGCGCGCTCTGTCGCGTCACAGAGAATACTAAATCACAAAATTTCCCGACAAATTCTCGCCACCGGCACCGGCTCGCGGGCGCTCGCTCTTTCCGTCGCTCTCGGTCGCGCGAGAAACGCCGACCAAAAATGAAAGGGGTATACGAAGATACGCCGAACGAGTCCGTTTTTTTTGTCTGCCGTCTCGGCGGCGCGGGCGGGAAAGCGCGCGTCGGAA
>JADDOH010024988.1:0-29334 GCA_016648135.1 Agrypnia vestita | reverse complement strand
AAACCGTTCCAGAATTCTACAGTTTCGCCTATACGAGAGATAGCCGATATCGTCCACGTCCTGAGTCGGCCTAAAAGCCAACTATATGCGGCGTAGCTGAGGAATAAACGCTAGTAGCAAAACTCCCTTACATTGCACCGCCATAACTATAATACCACCGGGGTTAAAATACTGTAATATAAAACAATACAATCGTTGCCAAGTTAACGGCATACGCTAAAGATTCCGCCCGCATTGATTATCAACATCTCATAATAGCAGCTTAGAACAGTGTCAGCACAACCACATGCGGCACCCATTTATGACACATTTACAAGATATAATAGCATACGTTATATTCAAAACACAAGTAAGAAACCTACCAATAGCGCATCCCACGTTGTCCGATCTGCTCAATCTGTTCATAGTACATAGTAGAGGAAGACAAACATATTTATATTCACAAGAACTAGGCGCAACAGAGGCTCAGGGCAAGCTTTGTCTGACATTATCGCAGCCCGAGATTCTAAGGGAATGGAAGATACAGATTTGTAAGTGAAATTTAAGAAGTGTCTAACCACTTCTGTTCAAACGTGGATTCTAGATGCCCCCCCCCCCTGTAGGGGGGAGGGGGATGCGGACCCAGAGCATCGCCGCATCCGGTGGTTAACTCCTGTTTAGACATAACCTCCCACACTAAGCTGCAGACCAAGATCAAGCCGAGACTCTATTGCTCCTGCTGGAATCCCCCGAAGTCCTCGCTTCCTGGCGACAAACATATCAGGAAGAAATCCCGCGTCTGATATTAAGGTTTGTATATTGTCCCGCGGGGCAGTCAAATTGACTGGTGTATATGATGAGGATCCCACGTTGCGGCTACCTGAGCCGGAGTATTATGATGTTTACTGCTGATTAAAGGGCTGAATGAACTAACTGGGTGACTGGAAAAGACTCTCCCTTGAGCGCGTCAGTCAGAGCCATGTTAGCATCGCCAAATATAGTTGATGTGATTGATCCCACGGTGTAGTCTTATTGACTAGAGATATTAAATGATGGTAAAACAGCATGATTATTACAGTTGATTGTGAAGTTCCTGATATGTTTCTCGTTGGCCGGGAAGGGAGAACCCCGAAGGTCTCTGTATACAGCAAGTTAGAAAAGGTGGTGAATGATGAGTATGATGGTGTTAGTAATGCCAACGCGCTCCTGAATGCGGTCCCGATCATAAAAGTTGATTGTTAAACTGCTAACAGATCTCGTTCATTAAAGCGGTCCCGAGCACAGTATTGATTGTCGCACTGCTACCTGCATCTTATAATTTCTCGTTCATGAGGCACGTCCTATCTCGTCCTTGAGTACGGAGTTAATACATTCATAAACATTCATAAACATTCATAAACAGAGCCCGAGCTCGTCGCACCAAGGGGCCCGAAAAGACGTGAGAGGTTCTTCCCCTTAGATGTTAGAGGGTTCACCGCATCAAGACCTTCAGACCATCCTGTAATTCTTGGCTTTAAAACCCAGTCATAACCGGGTAGATACAGTTAAGATGGCCCTACCTAGTCCCTGACCTAAGGTGTCTCTCCAATCTAATCAGACTCCGTAGCCGAGAACGCGCGCTCCGACATTCGACCCTGTCTTGCCACGCGAGTAGATCCAACTTCATCTTTTTCCACAATCGAAATTCTGCCTCCCAAGATCACGGGGCGTGAAAGACGTACGACTCCTCGCCTCCCGACCATGAAGAGACGAACTTCCCCATTCGGTTCTCGTTCATTATCCCATTTATAATCCCCGCGTGCCTAACCTTAAGAGTCTAGCGCCGGTAATAAGATCTCATTATGCTACGTTGGAAGTTAATATTGCACAACCGGGCGAAATACCTATTTTCCGCGATCCTATTCAATTTGTAAAACGCAATAATATGTATTTATATATGTTAGTAAAACGTTTGAAATGCAGAATGCACGTATGATGACCTCGCTTCTATCCTAAAGATAATTAAGATATAATCCCGACGTTACGTCCCGACATCAGTACTAATTTGTTTCCGCGTCCGTTACCGTCGAACTCTGAACCCACGTAATGAAATGAATAGTGATCATGTGACAATGACAAATTATATAGCACGAACATTCCATTTGATACACATAAGAAAACATCAGGAATAAATAATATTAAAGGTTCTTATCTTAGTTCTGTAGTTGGTCTGCTTCCGAGATGGCATCCAGATCCGAAGTCATATAACGGGTCCTCTCCAAAATTGGGCAATTACCAGCGCCTGTGTAGCCCTTATTTCCCTTGTATATATATTTTAATATCAGCGCCTGTAAAACTGTATTAGATCCTAGAAACAAGAAAACTATTCCCTCTACGCCGAGCACATACAGAACATAAACCCCTTCAATCTAGTTCATCCACGGTTAAGCAAAAAGGCGAAAGAATAGTAATAGTAAAAGGTCCGAACAGAAGTTGAAGTTCTCTGTAAACTGTCCATATCCTCTAGTAGCGCCTGTGTTTTCCAATAACAACCTTCCAGTCATGTATTTAACATAACGTCCTCCTTGTGTGTATGTGTGCTTCAATATCTGTCATCCAGTTAATGATTCCCCAAATAGTGTTTTCCTTGTATATATATATATATATATATTTCAATATCAGCACCTGTAAAACTGTATTAGGTCCTAGAAACAAGAAAGCTATTCCCTCTACGCCGAGCACATGCAGAACATAAACCCCCTCAATCTAGTTCATCCACGGTTAAGAAAAAAGGCGAAAGAATAGTAATAGTAAAAGGTCCCAACAGAAGTTGAAGTTCTCTGTAAACTGTCCATTTCCTCTAGTAGCGCCTGTGTTTTCCAATAACAACCTTCCAGTCATGTATTTAACATAACGTCCTCCTTGTGTGTATGTGTGCTTCAATATCTGTCATCCAGTTAATGATTCCCAAAAGGTGTTTTCCTTGTATATATATATATATATATACATATATATATTTCAATATCAGCACCTGTAAAACTGTATTAGATCCTAGAAACAAGAAAACTATTCCCTCTACGCCAAGCACATACAGAACATAAGCCCTTTCAAACTAGTTCATCTACGCCGTATGGTGATATCACAAGCAGACATAAACAATACAATTACAAGTATGCTTGCGTTCTCCCCCACCTTGGTGGAAATATTCGCATTCGTATTCACCGAATAGTAGGCCTGATATTCGTATTCATGAAGGTAGTATTCGTTGCATCAAGGTTATTATATTTACAAGTATGTTCAAGTTCCCCCACCTTGGTGGAAATATTCGCATTCGTATTCACCGAATAGTAGGCCTGATATTCGTATTCATGAAAGTAGTATTCGTTGCATCACTCTCAATAATAAAATCATATAGATAAATAATTACGGTAACTCATAAAAATATGATATTACTTATATTAAACGAACAAAGCAAAACAATCTGTCATATAAGTGAATAACGTGATCACGGAAGACCGAAGGTTAACTACCCCTGAACAAACCGCGAACTGCCCACAATAATGGAAAATGTTGTAGAAAACATTTCAAATATCTAATATTGAATGAATAAAACAATGCCATATGAATAACTATCGCGATTACGGAAGGCCGAAGGTTAACCACCCTTGAACACACCGCGAACTGCCCACAGGCCTGATATTCGTTTTCGTGGGAGTAGTATTCGTTGCATCACTCTCAATAATAAAATCATATAGATAGATAACAAAGCATTCTTTTGCATAAGGATACATCCGCCCTGAAGAATCTCTCCTACATTCCGAACCTCGCGACATTGAATATACATAATTATTCTGAATTTTAAATCCCACAAACAAACACGAAACACCCTTCGTCAGTAAAATATTCCATTTTAAAGCCTTTATATCTTTGGTAATATATGAATATCAAATTTAAATGATTTTTCATATGAACAGCGACAGAATTATATATTTCATAAGCGTTATGCAATAATTTGAATAACTATCGCAATTAAGGAATATATACAATTCGAAACACGTCTTTATAAGAACTTGATAGGAACAAATCGTGTTTAGAACGATTGCCCAATGACGCAATACAAACATGTAACGAGTTCAAATAAACCACACATTCACGTTTTAATAAAAATAAATATAAAATCCAGATGCATTTTTAAAATATATTATTTGGAGGAAATCTCGTACGATTTGAATTTATATCACACTGACAATCGTGATATCAAAACCCCATAAATACTCCGAATTATTCCCAAGATAACACAAATCATCTAGAAATCCGTGTATTCAATCGCCAGTATAGATAACAAAGCATTCTTTTGCATAAGGATACATCCGCCCTGAAGAATCTCTCGTACATTCCGAACCTCGCGACATTGAATATACATAATTATTCTGAATTTTAAATCCCACAAACAAACACGAAACACCCCTCGCCAGCAAAGTATTCCACTTTAAAGCCTTTATATCTTTGGTAATATATGAATATCAAATTTAAATGATTTTCCATATGAACAGCGACAGAATTATATATTTCATAAGCGTTATGCAATAATTCACCCGCTGGAATTATCACAGTCGCCATATTACGATTTCTTGTATATTGTATCTGAAGCGCGTATAGTAATAATTATCCCTAGGCCCAAAATACGTAACAAAACAATCCACAACATGTATCTTGTTCAAATAAACCACATAAATACTCCGATCCCAATTATTTCCAAACAATACAAATCATATAGAAATCCGTGTATTCAATCGCCTGTATAGATAACAAAGCATTCTTTTGCATAATTGAAAGTTACACAAGTATTAGGAAAGAACGCCCGCTGGATTTTCACGCAAAACTATGAATTATTAAATCTGATGAGCGCTTAGTAATATAAGGTTCCAAATATGATACACACAAAAGGCAATAGGAATAAATAACATTGGAAATGCTTATCTGTTCACTGTTCCAATTCTCTTTGAATTATTATCAACCTCTGGCTTTTTCCTCGATCCAGCCAAATTATCTTCCTTACTTCGGACTCTCCTCGACAAAGCCTCCGCCGACCTTCAAGCTGAAAACTCAAGTGCCGCTTTCTAATTTGTAACGCCTAAAAATAGTCCCTATCTCGCGCCATCTTTGATTCCAACTAGCGTGTAAAAGTCAAAGTCTAACCCTCAGAACCATCCTCATTGGTCAGATTCGATGCTAACGGCGCACCTGTAATTGGTCCATCTCGTTAAACAAAATAACATAAAGCCTGCTTTACACGCCCGCGTGCAGAAATAATAAAGCTCTCCCGCACCTACTTATCCGGCAAATATTTAATTATAGAGTATTTAACGGGTCGTGAAGCTTCTCTTTATTATAAACTTTAGCAGATAGATATTTTCGTATAATTTTTCAGCAATGTCTATTTGAATAGGCCAATATCGTTACACTATGATATATGTTTTATAATATTTCGTAATAAATTTTCATGAATTAATTATATATTTCATAAATAAATTATCTATTTCACTTCATTATTAGGAAAAAAATATGTTTAGAATATAACTATTTATTCCAAATACAAACGAAAAACGCAACTTTTTCTTTGCAGGTTTTGGTTTTATTATTTCTCTCGTAAAATCAACGGTAAGTGTTGCAAAGAAAAGTATTTTTGAGCAAGGGAGACATGAAGCTGTTGGAGAACTACTGTAACGTACCTACCTGTACACCTAAGCTAAATACCTAACTATAAAGTTTAATAATATAAGTTTTACGAAAAGCCCAAAGCTTGAGACCTTAAGCTACCGAATTGAGCTTTATTACGGCTTTTGGGACTTTTAAGCACACACTTTATGCTTTAAGCTACTAGATGAAAACTTAAGTCGTTAGATATTTTCGTTTAATTTTTCAGCAATGTCTATTTGAATAGGCCAATATCGTTACACTACCTTACCATCACGCCGTTTTCCCACAGAGAAAGAAATAATGGTCGCCATTATGATGATCACGCAGATGAGCGACACATTTTTCTGTCCTGACACAACTCTCGCCTCATCCGCATACAAACACCTCCGCATGCCAGCTGGACGGTTATTGTGGCTCCTAACAGGATAATCTTCCAGTATTTGGTCAACCTGGTAATGCTGAGTCTTTGGCGGATTTCTTCTCTTCCTGACGCCATTAATATTTGCGTTTTATATCATTCTTACCATTTTCTACTAATTCAACATGCCCAAAGCACGTTACGTACCGACACAACCCTTTTTTTCTCAGCTTTATATTCTATCCAAATACGTTCATTCTTTACTCTATCTTAAATGAATTTGCCTTCCATATGCGATCTACTTTCGATACTCTTCTGCCAGCTCCAAGTTTCACTTCCATACAAATATATCTGCCATAAAATTGCTGTGCATATACTAACATTACAGATGACTAGCTATGCCCGCAGCTTCGCCCGCGTGGAACTCAGTTTGAGACTATAGGAGTATCAGTGAAAAATCAATATAATCTAAACTACTCATTCAAACAATGTCATGTACAAGGCAAATCTTATCTACTATAATTTTCCTGATGATTAACCAATTTACTTAATTAGAATTTGACATTACCTACTTAATTAACCCCCGAAAGATAAAAATTGATTTTAAATGTATATATTTTGTTAATATTTTATCAATTTGTGAATTAACCTTAACATACAGATATGTGTTGTGATAATTTTTATGGGCCTTTTTTTAATTATACAACTTCTTTATAGAAAGCATTAATTTATCTCTTACTGTTAAGGCAGCTTTCGTAAGAAACGATTTCGCTTGGCTGTTTTTTCATCGACTTTAGTTGTAAAAAAATTCACCACGAAAGGCCCTTTTATTTTAACTATATAATAAATATGTAGCTTATAACCACCCTCAAAGTCTATTCTAAATAATGGTAAAAGAATTGTTGAAATCGGATTAGTAGTTTCGGAGATTGCCTCCTACATCCAAACTTACAAACTTTACCTCTTTATATATTAGTACATATAAACAAATGATAAAAATAAATTTAAAAGAACCTCAATTTTGGAACCAGAATTCCAATTGTGAAATAATTTAAATTTACTGATTACACTAGCTGTAAACCCGTGAAAAAATACGTAAATTGGTTCGCGTCTTTGTAAACTCTAGTATACATTTATAGTATCTTTTTGGCGGTCCATCCAATTTAAACGGCGTGTTTTATACTCGTACATTACCACAGACCGCTATAGTATATAGACATGAACTAGATATTTCCTGATTCGCGTTTGGGTTTCGCGTTTGGTTCCACCAGGTTCGACTTTTTTTTTTTAAATTACTGCGAGTTTGTGAATTTTGAAATAATTATGACAAGGTCAAACTAAATACGCTCAAAAATTACAATGTCTAAGTTGATAAGTCGCACTTTACTACAAGATGATTTTGTTTTTATTTGAAGAGACTGTGTAGAACATTATAAAAAAAATGAAAAAATTACATCTATTATAATAATACGTTTTGTGTACTAAGGAATTTAATTAAGAAAGAATAAATACTTTAAATGGATTATAAATGTATCTTAAATATATCCGAGGGGGGGACATTCTTCCGCTGTGGCCCAACCCCCTCGCCTAAAAAAGTTCACTTCTGTATAATTTTATACTCAATAATTGTTTTATATTCATTAGCATTAATGGCATAAACCATTACCTATAAATATATAATTTTTGTACTACTTTACAATTTTTTGTCACCTAAAGAAGGTTTTTATTGCAACTCCTATTCTAAATTGTATATTATTTATTTATGATAGTCTTTATATTGATCTGAATATTATTTATATTATCATTAAGACACTCTTTATTATTAATTTATCATAAAAATATGTATAGTGTATTACGTAAAAACTTGCTTATCAAGAACTCAGTCCTAAATTATATTTATTGATTTGCGACAGTCTTTCTTTTGTTCTAAATATAATTTACAAATTATTTTATCATTAACGCATTATTTATTTATCATAAAAAGTGTATTGTGTAATTATCGAACCGTATGTATTTCCGAGAAGCGAATCTCGACGTTTCGTTGAATACTAATTCAACGTCATCAGGAGGACGACCTTTACCTGCGGAGGTGGAGGTAAACTGTCGTCCTCCTGACGACGTTGAATAAGTATTCAACGAAACGTCGAGATTCGCTTCTCGGAAATACATACGGTTCGTATAAAATATCCGAAACTATTTACAGTTAAAAACTCTACAAGTTTTTGCTCTATGTATATTACCGATACTTCATATAATACTGGAAATGTCACTGAATAAATTTTAATTAATCTTGTAATTATAATTAATATTTGTATTGAAATATTAACACTTAATATTATTACCAGTGTATTCGCCGTGCGGCACTCGTCACGGCACCTTTGTAGACGTAGGGATGTGTCCTTTAACGAGCCCCGGAACAAGGGCTGCTCGCTAGAAGGCACAATGGAACAACCCCAGCCCCGGGCCAGGGCTGGTACGTGATTACCAGAAAGCGATAAACGGAAGCCGTTTCAATTAGCCGAATCAGCCGATGGCTTAAGGTCTCCGGATTATGTCGAGTAAATCAACATTCACGTCTATACAAATATGTAAAGCTTACCCACTAAAGCTGCAAAGATCACGTTTAACGTACAATATCCAAATACAATATATTATGTATCAAACTCCTGGTTTGTATATATTTTAAAAAAAACACGTTTTATATATACAGGGTTATTTGTAAAACATGAATAACCTCGCAGGGCTATATTCCTGCCTTAATTACGAGTCGAAAATGTTCAAGCTATCATGACCTAATATCAATAGTTATGGAGATATTCGACATCAAAGTTTACATTTTTTTTTCAATATTTCTGACTTATTTTTTGTAAAACGTTGGACTATCATTACGGTAACTCATATCGATTACGAAAAATTCATTCGTTTCAATACAAGTTAAATAAAATAATCCAACGTTGTACAAAAAATAAGTCAGAAATATTGAAAAAAAATGCAAACTTTGATGTCGCATATCTCCTTAACTATTGATATTAGGTCATAATAGCTTAAAGATTTTCGACTCATAATCAAGGCCGGAGTAATATACCTGCGAGGTTATTAATGTTTTACAAATAACCCTGTATATGTTCTGTTTGAGATTTCCGCGAGTGCTATTTATTGTATGGTATAAAAGTAGTTTCTGGAATATCTCGCGTTTCCTGTAAATGGTCTCCCTGAGAAGACCTAGGCCGATGTTTCGACACGGTATCACGTGCCATTGTCAAGGCTAAAAAGACCTCAAAAGTTACGGACTAGCCATACTTGTTCGCGGGTGACATGAATAAGGCCTTATTGTTGGGGGACTTTCACTTTCATATGACATGTATTTCGTAAAGCAGCGTTTCCCAACCTTTTTTGGCTCGCGTACCACTTGGTAGTACATCACGCTTAATTGTACAACTTCGTAAAAATGATTGAATTTCGAGAAATTTGTTATTCTATTTGCATTACAAATTTTATAGGGCGACTATATTTCCCAGAAGTCAATTAATTTAAGTTTAAAAAATACCAAAGATTTTATTTTTTCCGATAAAAATGAGGCATTTGAACTTTACATGTCACAATTTTTTTTAAATAAAAGGTGTTTTTTTTTAATTTCTCGTCAAAATTCAAAACCAGGACATTTAAATAAGTATTTTTTTAACAAATTATTTTTATAAAAAAAAATACATAGAATTAAATTAAATTATTTGTATAAAAAAAATTAAATGTGCCGCATGAAATTTTTTTCAAAAAATTACCGATATTAATAGAAAGTATATAAAATTAATTAAACAAGGTAAATGTAAAAATTCGTGTGACGAAAACGAGACAATTTCCTTACACATTCATTTTTACAAGATTACAATAGTGCCGCAGGCGAAATTTTTATTTTAAATATAATAATATTAATGAAATTGTATTTAAAAATATTTTAAATGATAATATTTGACTGATTTTTATTTTATTTATTTTTTCTGATTATTTTTCGCGTACCACCAACTATCCACTCGGTACCACAGGTTGGGAAATGCTGCAATAATGCATTAAAATACACACATTTTAACGGTACCTACGTACACTGTCGGATCAGCAAAAAAAAAAATTCACTTTACTATCTTAAATCATCCAATTTACATTATATTTTTGGACAATGTTTAAAAAAAAATATTTTCATAGAAAGCAGATATTAAAGGAAAATTAAACTTTTTTATTAAATATCTGAAAATATCGAGTAAATCGGAAGATAGTAATACACATATCGATTTCTTGCAGATTTGAGGGTATACTTAGAGACCGTCGATTTAGTCAGTTTTTGTGATATTCACCGTGTTCACACAAATACTGATATTTGATGTACAAGTGGTACAAAAGGGTGAATCACTGAAACATATTGTCTGAAAAATTTCACAGTAGCAATATTTATATCTCAGAGTTTGTTCCAAGTTGAAAATCTCCTGAAAATCTATTTCTTGGATACGTCCCGTTATACTGGTATATGTACATCTTTTTTTCTTATTTTCTTCTTCCTTTACTTCCCATATTATGAAAGTTATGTCGGGGGTGTTTGCCTGGTGCTGGGAGACCAACGTGTTATTTCTGTTTTCCAGTCCACTTTAAATTTAATTTAGTTCATTCTTCTGAAAAGCTCTGAGAAACGTTGTTGTAAGAAAGTGGTCGCTTTCAACGGGAAAAAAATATGTATTTTTTTCCTGTTGAAATGTCGCAATTTCGTAAATAAAATGTTGTTTCGTTAAGATTAATGTAATTAGTTAATGTTTTCCTAGTTAATAAAATTCCTGGTGCCAGCTACCAGGTTCTACTCAAAAATGTATGGAAAACATTAAAATTAATATTTTCAAATGAAATTTGACTATGCTTTATGGTCGTCATAGCTTAGATTTTTCCAATGATGATTTTTTTTCCAATACGTAGAGATTTTCTATGTACTATTTATTAGTATATAGTTTTTATTTTTATTTTTATTCTTAAGAAACTCATTTATTTAATCCAAAAATTTATCGAAAGGTTTTATTTTTATTTTCCTGGTGAAGTGGCTAATGCATGTTGTAAAACATCAAGGTACGACAAAAACAGACCCGTAGTAGAATAATCCAGATAGAAGGTTACAGATCACGGAATTATTTATTTAATCTCAAAGGTTAATTTGTACCTAATTTTGATTTCAATTAAACTGATAATAAATTATTCCAAGGATGGAGGATAATAAATTATTCCAAGGAGCTTTTATGTAAAGTTAATTAATGAAATTAAATCGGCTTGGAGTACTTTCCCCGTGACTAAAATAGAAAAATTGATGACACCATCTTAGTTTTATTATTGAACCAACTTATATATTTAGTGCTTAATATTACCATAGCTTTTTAACCTATACATTGATGAAAATTTTATGAAAAAACTGAAGGAAATCGAAAATGTAGCGAGATTAGACGTCTTCACCATATCCTGCCTTCTATATGCAGGCGGTGCAGTGATAATGCTTAATACTGAAGCCGGCTGTGCGGAATATTATTCTCCTAGCTCGCAGTTGCTCGCTCTTAATTATTAGCCAATAAAGATAATATAGACTTTTTACATGAATATAGATAATATAAGTTTGGGACATGTGAAGAGAATGACCAACATCAAGCACCAAAGTCCTTAATGAACTCAAGACCAATTAACAGGCCAAGAGGCCCCATTACAGAGCAAAACACATCACAAAACACCGAGGCTTTAGTAAATCACACAGATTAATTGTGACCTTACTGGGAAGTCAACTCCAAACAACAATATGGGAAACTAATGTCACAGTATAATAAATACATACAGTATGTTAACTTGGCAGTGTCCTTGAAATAAATACCTACGGCCGCTTGGTACTTAAACTTGGTTAAAAACGTACCAGGGCTGCTCATTGACTGACTCTTTATGGTTTGGGGTGCCATAAATTGACCTAAATGTATGCGTGGGAGCGTCTCACACTGCTTGCGTCCGTACGTTACTGCAGCCCTGCGGCGACTGAGCAGTTCGAAGTATACCGAGATTTCGAAGGGCGTCGTTTCGGCTGTTTGTATGAAGATATAATACTGTATGCTTTACTATACTGTGCTAATGTCATGCCCACTGGGCTACGAGGGTCGCCAAATATTTGACACTTGTTTATTTTTATATATATAAAACAAACTCATTTTGTTAAATATCACTACAAGAAACTAAAAACAAATTAACTTTGTTTGAAACTCGTATCCATTTATTACGTCGTAAAAATATAAACTGACGTATTTTATGCGCGATTGAAACTGCATTGTAAATATTTGACAATGTATGCAATATCTGTTATATAATTTAATGTGTTTATACCTGAGGTAATGGGTACTTAGGACCCTTTTTTGAGAAAAAATATTGAGAGAAATTATTGTTTGCGGCGACATGTAGTCGCCAACGGAGTAACAAAGTAATTTACAATGGCAACATACTCGTATAGTTAGTTATCAACGGAGATAGAAATTAATTTTCAATGGCAAAATTTACTTATTAACGAAGTAACAAAGTAATTTACAATGGCAACATACTCGTATAGTTAGTTATCAACGGAGATAGAAATTAATTTTCAATGGCAAAATTTACTTATTAACGAAGTAACAAATTAATTTACAATGGCAACATACTCGTATAGTTAGTTATCAACGGAGATAGAAATTAATTTTCAATGGCAAAATTTACTTATTAACGAAGTAACAAATTAATTTACAATGGCAACATACTCGTATAGTTAGTTATCAACGGAGATAGAAATTAATTTTCAATGGCAAAATTTACTTATTAACGAAGTAACAAAGTAATTTACAATGGCGACATATAATTCCCATTATTATGTCGCGATTACCTTTTATTGCGTCGGAAGACTCTCAAAGAAGCACGTTTTAAACATTTCAGAATAATTTCCGAAGTCGTGACGTAATGAAGATAACCCCGTAATTGAAGTAAAACCCCAACGAAATGAACGGTGGTATTTATAACAACCGTATTAAAAATACTCGAGCAATGTTTCTTAATTACACCCCATTACTGCTAACTAGCGAGGCAGGCTTCTGTAACAGCGAACAAACATATTCTTCAACCCCTGAGCGGAGTGGGTAGTTTAGTTGTTAGCATGCTCTCGGCGCAACAATGCACTGCGCTGCTTCTCAACCCTTAAAGGAATTAACAACCAGCTGAGGAGCTAAACAAGGCCACGTCAATTCTCGTTAGAATTAAATTAGTACAAGCAAGTTTCTGTGTAGAGCGGCGGAATAATTATTAAACTTTATCAAATAACCGCGTAGACGAAAAATCTACACGATATATGATCATTAAAAATAAAGGTGCATTTCAAACCATTGAACCATGAATCTATTCATTCTAAGATTAATGCTATCTACCATGAGATCCGAAATCGAGAAAAACTACACATAATCAAGTAATTATGCGACTGCATGTGGGTCAGGTATATTGGAAACATCTAGAAATCGATAGAAAACACGAGACATATATATATTAGGTCCTTACATATGAAATTGACGTTTAGTATGGGAGGAACATAAAGCCGATTTTTTTTTATTATATTATATTTATTTAATCAAAGTATGTACCATTGCTATCTATGCACTTTTGCCATCTCATAGGTAGTTCATCGATCCCTTTACTAAAAAAACCATTCGGACAGGAATCAATAAAATCTTTGAAGGCGGTTTGGACTGCCCCATCGGAGTTGAATTTTTTCCTTTGCAAGAAGTTATCCAAATTTCGAAAAAAATGGTAATCTGTTGGGGCAAGGTCCGGAGAGTACGGTGGATGTCTTAGACATTCCAATTGAAGCTCCTCTAATTTGGTAGCTGTCTGTTGTGCAGTGTGTGGTCTAGCGTTATCATGAAGCAGCAGTGGCCTAGAGCGATTAACCAGCCTCGGTTGTTTAGCAGCTAGCTTTTCCATCATGGTTTTGCAGTTGCTGACAATAGACATCTGCCGTAATCGTCTGGCCAGATTTAAGAAAGCTGTAGTGAACGACACCAGCATAGTCCACCAAACGCTCACAAGTAACTTTTTTGGAGTCAATTTTCGCTTGGGGCATGGTTTGGCTGGTTCGGCAGGGTTCAGCCATTGCGATGAGCGCTTCCGATTATCGTACAGAATCCACTTTTCATCACAGGTAATGATTCAATTTAAAATCCCTTCATTATTGTGCCGGTTGAGTAATGCAACGCAGCAGTCAACGCGCGTTTGTTGATTTGCTTCACTCAATTCGTGAGGTACCCACCTTTCAAGCTTTTTTCACCTTACCAATTTGCTTCAAGTGGATTAAAACAGTTTTATCACTAACACCGCAGCCTGCAGCTAACTCGGATGTGGTTTGCGGTGGATCCGCTTCCACAATAGCCTTCAATTCTTCATTATCAACTTTGGTCTCCGGCCGTCCACGGGGCTTGTTCTGCAGGTCGACATTTCCAGAACGAAAACGTTGGAACCAAAAACGCACTGTGTTTTCTTTTGCGGCACCGTCGCCATACACATCATTAATCCGTCGAGCCGTTTCTGCAGCAATGGTGCCACGGTGTGGAACTGTACTCGTAAAATAACGCGATATTTCAGTTTTTCATTTTGTAAACTGAGTGACGCAAAGAAAAAAACAATTGAGGAAAAAACAAATGAATTATAATTTTCAAAACACAAATACATGAGTAAATAGCTGTATAAATTTGGATTTGGAATTCCTAACCAAAGAGAAGATATTTGAGATCAAATTTGCCAGTACGGCAAAACGTCAATTTCATATGTAAGGACCTAATATATATATATATATATATATATATGTAACAAAAGGAACTTCTGGACTCCCTCGCGTTTTCTGTAAATGGTCTCCGTGAGAAGACCAAGGCCGACGTTTCGACACGGTATCACGTGCCATTGTCAAGGCTAAAAGGCCTCAAAAGTTGCGGACTAGCCGTACTTGTTCGCGGGTGACATGAAAGTCTCCCACCAATAAGGCTGCCTTAGTAGTAGCTTGTTGATCTAGCTGTCTAATGATCCAAACCCACGTCCTTCCGGAAAGTACTCCCAATCTTATATTTGCGGCAATTTTGGTCAGACTGGGAGCAGATTATGATTCAAAAACTGCATCCTGTCAGCTAGTTTATAAATCTCATAAATCTTATAGTCACGCAACGTCCTGCGGGCAGGACTCTGGATGTTATGTCATTAAGACTTTCGCTGATCCAATGGTCGGTGGTCCGAGCCCCGTTCCAGGAGATCAGCAAGTTTGTCATATTTTAATTATACAGGCATTTAGTTTTGTTTGAAAAGAATACTGACATGACATGACATGTATTCCGTAAAGGATTTTTTTTCATTAAAAAACCAAAACAAAAAGTCGAGACGGCAGCTTGCGGAAATGGTTTTATTTTGACATTGGGTGGTATCATGGAAGCAAAGACAATAGCCAAACTAACCTGTGCGACAGAAATGAACGCAAATAAAGAACATACACAAAAGTACAGCGAATAAAAAGAGTACTTTTGTGGAATATTCTCTAGTGGCGACTCAGTGCGAATTACGAAACAGGGTTCCAGCTAAA
The DNA here is from genome assembly GCA_016648135.1 of Agrypnia vestita. Classification (NCBI taxonomy): domain Eukaryota; kingdom Metazoa; phylum Arthropoda; class Insecta; order Trichoptera; family Phryganeidae; genus Agrypnia; species Agrypnia vestita. Next base: position 13,687 of record JADDOH010024988.1, on the reverse strand, counting down.
GTTTGTGTCCCGTGACTTTATGAATTAATAAAAGTTTATATAGTATTATAATAGTGTTTCATTTCATTTCCCACCGTCGCCATCGGTAAAAATATTTTCATATAAGCTCGTTGATTTATGAGTATTCTAAGAAGACCATCTTCCAGCATCTGGTTTATCTCGTTATGCCAAGTCTTCCGTGGCCGTCCTCTATTTCTGACACAATCAACACTTATGTCACATATTTATTTATTTATTTTCAATGCTATAAATAATAATTATTCATTTTTGGTTACATTTAATCATGTCCGTCTCACTTGAACTCTCTATTTTGAGACAGGCAAAATTTACAATTATAACTTATTTAGATGGAAGTACCTACATTATTTACAAACAGGTTTAAAAAAGATTAATAATCATCTTCACTCTGCCAGAATAAAAGATTGTTTACATAAAATCATGATTGCTCTAATACAATATTATACCGGGCGTGACATTTAAGTTGTCACATTGTTTGGATGAGTGTCCCAATAAATGGTCGACCCATCTCTTTTATCCAAATTTTATCATTGTTTTAAGATTTTGGAATACTTAAATTTTGGTACGTTTCCCAGCATTCTATTCCCAGCATATATTTCTTTCTTTTCTTTATTTCAAAAAATCCTTGTTTACAATATATAGGTAGGTACTTAATAATAATTTAACAATAAAAATATAACATAATATTACCCAATTTTTTTTTGGTTATATTTGTGGATTATGCCACTCTACTAGGCTACGCCTATCCCAGAGTGGCGTTATGGAACACAATTATAATATTTTTCTGAATTCGTCAATAATATTTGTTTTCATAAGGTAATACTTATGTATCTACAAAGTATCAAGTGCAATGTTAGTGATAGGTTGAGTGAGTCATAAGTCCAAGTGTAAATATGTGTAGAATATTGTTTAATGTAAAAAGGGTTAAAGTTTAGTTTAAGATTATTTTTTTATTTTCCTTAATTTATTTATTTATTTATATAGGTATATATTTTTATTTATAGACATTATTATGCAATTACAGTAATATTTCTTAACATTCTTTCTTCCTTCACTAGCTAACTTTCAAACAATCCTCCTTTAATTTAGATACTTTTTACATGTTATGAATGCGAAAGTGAAAATTTTCATTTTTAATTAGACACAAACAGAACACATGTACATGAGTTATTTTAAACGCAACCCAATATCCTAATTGCCCAAAGTATTTTTCAACCGTCGGCAAAAAAACCCTTTTCCTAAACTGTCATCATAGACAATAAAAGTGTTACCTTAAGTCAAGATTATAAATTACGTTACATGAATATTGTGTCTAGGGTACACCGTGTTTAGATTCACATGGAAAATATACACGATGTTATAGATTAATATGTGTATATAACCTAAAATACGTTTTTTTTGTTAAGTATGATTCTTTTGCGTTTCTATAACGTTATTTACTAATGTGTTTTTAATATTACATAGTGATTTACGCTGTTGGTCTGAACAATAATGTGTAACAAGATAGAGCGACTGTTTTTTTTGTGACATTATTTAGGATCCCGTTTTGTTGGAAAAACTCGTAACGACGACGGTTGAACGCAATACGACATTTTATTCAAATTTACACATTTGCGAAAAGTGCGCCAAAAATAAAACACAATTCAACAGTGACAGCGAATAGTCGATAACATTCCGTGTTTTTCTCAAGGTGATTGTGTATTTTTCACGCATTTTCGTAATGGCGTGTCGGCACGCACGTCACGGGGTAGGTACTGCTTACCTTTCTACGGAACTTTTCTTCTTACACAACATTTTCCACCCTTTAGAAGGGCGCTAATACATTATTTGGTTCTGATATTTTTCTTCCAATCAAAATCTCTTTCGAATTTAAATCAGGAAATATTTTCAAACATTATTTAAACATTATTGAATGATTTTAATGAATCAATATTTCAATATTTTTTTTTACTCTATGTAACACAATATTTTAGTTATTTATCACTTCTATAGTTTCAAAAGGAGCAGTCCCTCTTATCATCAGATAAAGTTAATTGCTAACTTAAATGCAGAATTTTGTCAACTCATCGATTCGGATAGGACAGGCGGTCGCGTAGTGAGGGGGGCTTTTGGTTATTAACAGGAACAAGTCTGAAATCGGATTCAAATTGAAAATTGACCTCTCTGGCCGACGTTTCGGTTCCCATTGCGATGATCAGTGCCCGCGATGGGATCCGAAACGTCGGCCAGAGAGGTCAGATATACATGGCAGAATATCCCAGAAAATTACCCATAGAAACTTCTGAACGGCCGTGAAAACCTCAGAACATTTTTAAAAATTAAAATATCTTCTATAACTGCAAAATGACTTTGTGGTAGTATTTTCTTTATAACTAACGAGAAAGTTTTTGTTTAAACCACTAATTTATATACGAGTACGTTGTATATTGATGAAGGGATCATTGGCCCCGAAACATGTTGATAATTCAAAAAATTATATTTTAAATCATTTTGATACTTAGTTTACTTATTTTTAAGTAATCTTATAGTTTCAAGCATTAAAATCTCAAATCTCAGTGTAAACTGAGTTTTTTTTTATAAATGCATTAACCAATTACCTAGATTCACAGGTGTTTAGGTGTAGTAAATTTGGCACAAAAGTATATAAGAGACTTGGGAATTTGAAGTAAACTCATCGTAAGCAACAAACAATATTTAAAATAAATTAATAATAAGCAACTGGGTATGATCATTTCAAAAATTAATGAGTTACTTGAAAATTTTATAAAGTTTCATTAGTATGGTAGTTTCATTTCATATGCAATATCTATACACGTGTATAATTCTTACAGGGCATAAGCATATAATCGTAAGAGGAGTATCTATAATCAATGCATTTTTTCAATCCACAGTCATATCCAATCCAGCAGAACACAAAAGATCTCGACGATACAAGGTAGCGTAAAAAGAAACCGGAAAGAAAGACGACGAAGAAAATGGTTGAAACTTGGAGCGTGGTCCATGGTGGAAGATGTCGTTGTCACTGAGAGTTAATATTTTTTTAATGATGTCAAGACTTTCATCACTCAAATATAATGAATTGACAAAGAATGATCTTTAATTAAATTAAAAAGATAAAATAAAAGGATGTCTAGAGAAAAATAACTTTATTATATAGGTTTGTGGGTAATTTTCTCAGTAAGATTTGTATGAACCCCAATCCAAATTATACCCTACTATAGTAAAGTAAATTGAATTGTATTCAGAAACCCAAAAAAATATAAATTGAACTAAATTTCTTCATGCACGGTCCGGTTCGATAGGTAATTCCAATACATTTAAGGTAAACACTCTTAAAAAATATTATTTATTAGTAAATAAGTCACATTTTATTACAAAAAGACGAATTCACTTAAAGAGGCTCGGTTTGGAATGAAATTTAAAAAAAAACGTGTATTGTAAAAACTACGTTTTGTTTACTTAGTAGGGGATTTAATTATGCAAACATAAATTAATAATTGTTAATAAGGACAAATAATAGAATTTTCATAAAGATGAAGCTACTTATTTGTACGGGAAAAGTGTATGGAAGCCTTTTAAATGTGGCCCAAGGCTTATGACCTGTATGAACTGGTTTAAGGGATCACTTTACACAATGCAACGTATTACTCCGTAAACATTATTATATTACATTATATTACTTATTCCTTGCACTGTCCCAACTCACTGCCTAGGTAGGCTGTTGGGGTCGGCTATCCTCGTTTTTAGCTATATCTTCTTCGGTTCTGGGTATCGCTTTCATCCAGGCCGTTTCTCTGTAGGATTTTGGAGCGTTGAGTCATCCGGGAGTTCTTTGGTCTTCCTCTGGATGACTGCTGATGAAGCTCCATAGACAAGCTTTACCGCGTGGTCTGGTGATCTCCGTCTTATGTGCCCGTACCATCTCATCTGTCTTTCTTCCAGCTTACTCCGTAAACTCTCGTAGAAGTAAAATTATAATATATAGGGTTATTTGAAAAAAAAATATTATCTTGTAGGACCATATTCCTGCCATGATTATAAGTCGAAAATATTCAAGCAACCATGACCTTACATCAATAGTTATGGAGATATGCGACATTTAAGTTTACTTTTTTTTTTCAATATTTCTGACTTATTTTTTACAAAACTTTGAACTATAATTACAGTAACTTATATCGATATATCGATATTATGTATTATAAAAAATTCATACGTTTCAATATAAGTTAAATAAAATGATAAAATCCCTGCAAAAGTTCCAATTGTAATGTTTTTCAATTGGAATTCGAAGGTTTTTATTAATTTTACTTGTATTGAAGGGAATAAATTTTTCATATTTGGTCATGGTTCCTGCTAGGTTATTATTTTTTTTCCAAATAACCCTGTATATAATTAAACTCATGTACCCAGAGATAACATAATTAGTATTTCCATCCATTTTTACGATCATCAACAATTATTTGATTTGCGACATTGAAATTAATCATAACATGAATTTGTAATACGTTTTTAAGCATAAATATATTAATATCGTACAACCTGGTCGGCATGAAGTTTCGTTCAAACACGAAAAGATTGACGTGAGATTAAGAACACTTTTAAAGCGCCCATTGTTTTATGTTTATTTTCCTTAGAAATGGAATTACAACTCAACTCATTTTGTTCTACTTATTTTTTAACCTTAATTGATGTTTCTATAATAAATGTTCACTGAACGAGGTAAAAGTTGTTTAAATTTAGATGATACAATCGTATTTAGTTTTGCCTGCGTTTCTCATTTAAAAGGTCAAACGTAACATGAACCTAAAAGGTTGAGTCGTAAAACTCAGTAATACAAGACATTTTTTCAAATACATCACTTATAATAAAGAATATTCTTTTATCTTTAAAAAATTCATCTTGAAATTTCACGTTACTTGTTTATGCAAAGAAAACATCACATCTCAGGTTTCGGTGACTTTGGAGTGAATGTCAGTCAGAAAGTTCGTTTGGTGAAGTTATTTTGGCTCATAATATAAAATATTATTTTCTAATCATTTAGATTTCAAAGTCAAGAATAATACTATTTTAAAGCTCTTTAAGTTTTTCCTAAATCCAAGATATTTAAACAAACCGTAAAATAGATATTTTATATTAAAATATTCATTTATACTATCACGGATTCGCGGCGGTGGGATCTAAATGCAGAATTTAAAACTAAATAAACTTTTATTCATAAACAAAGAACTAGACACAAACTATTTCGTAATTCGCATTCAAGAATATTCCACACGGAGGTACTCTGATACACATTTTTCGCCGACTGACATGTTCGCTCGGATTGCCAGTTCAATTTTTTTTAATTTAATTTTATTTAGTCATCCAACAAGAAGACATAATAACTTGATAAGACAAAATACAGAAAAAATAGTTATATGTCTCCTACAATTAAATGATGATACAGATAAGACAATTTGATATTAACTGAGATTTTCATTAGTTGACAAACGCAAGATTGACTTCTCGCGTTCGCTGCTATGCAATTTATAGGAAATGTTTTTTCTAATATTCTGGTATATTTTCGAGTATTCTACAGGTTTCTGTATGTTTCTTATTTATTCTTAGACGTCCAAAATGTTAGGAAATCCTTGATTATGCGCAGTTCTTTTTTTTTGTATTTTGTGTTTGACGTTTGAATATCGTGATAATACTTATATGCATTTTTAGGAATTATTTCTTATACTTACCTATTTTAGCTTATATGGTTAATTGGAGACTGAAATATATACTTAAATTATTATATCGGCAGCAAAACAGATTTTCGTACGTAGTAAATTTTTGCGTTAATATTATATGACTTTATATGATATCGTTTTATGTACAATAATATATTATAAAAGGTTTTCACGATGGTGGTTTGAAAATGATTTCTTAAAAATGATGTAGAATTTCATCAAAAAATTAAAGCAATTGAAATTATTATAATCAATTAAAATAAAGTAATATACATTGAAAATTAATTAATAAAATGAATAAAGTTTAAAGAAATCTCAAAAAAATTGGGATTTCACTAAACATGAGATTTCATTAAAGACCTGAGATATGTTCAACCATCGTAGGTCTCTTTAAAAGGTTATCATAACATCCTTTAGCTGCAGATAACAAACAGGGCGCTGTAAGTACTTTTTGGCATCATTATGGTTTCCACTGACACGTGAATTTTTTCCGATAATTCGATTTCAATACAATAAAAACATTTCTGAGAGAGAGAGATGTCTTATATTTCGGAACATTGTAAGAGTTGTGAAGTGCAAACTGGATTTACTTGTACAGAACGTAAATAGTGAAAACTTTTATTTTGAAACACAAAATGCATTGGCATGAGGAGGAAAACTTTATTCAGATACATTAAAATAAATTATAAGCCTCACAGAGACGAAGCTATTCACATGAGAAACGAGTATGTAAGTCTTTTTTAGAAGGTGTTGCTTAGGGCTTACAACTTAAATAAGCTGGCTCATTAAAGTTCTACATGTAGGTATATGTTCCAAATCTGAGAATGATTTGAATGGACTATGACTATACTAGACAGACCTGCAGTCTTTTTTCGTGAACTAGTTAGTAGGTTCTCAAAACATATCTACATATAAGAATGTTATTTTTATTCATTTATTTTTTTGAGGAACAAAAAGTTTGATAGAAAAAATTAGACTTAATTAAATTAAATCGCAGTTAACAAAATTTCAACGGATGACATTACAATATACATTTTTACCTTGCTATATTGAAAATACAATACCACAATTAAGGTTGTTTATGAAATTTAATATCTGCATTCAATGATAACTATATCTACCTTCAACTTATACTGCATACAAATGGAATTTTACTTTTTAATTTTACTTGAAAGGGAACTACATAGATGTATTTTCTCGTGAAATTCTCTAATATACCTTAAAACATGTTCATATTTACAATTATTATGAGATTATATTATTAAAACCATTGATCTGTTGATTTTGTTTTCAACCAAAAAGATACGCAAAGGCAAGCAATTAACATTAAATTAAAATCATTTTATAACTCAGAGGCTACTTGCACGAGAAAAAAGTGTGATTTTAACGAGACTAAGAAAATACCGTCAAATCATAGTCATTTAGAAAGCATAACAGCTCATGCTAATACACTTATCTATGATTTCACAATATTACCATAATATTACCACTACCATAAGCTCGTAACAAAGCCATTTTAGTGAAATATTTTTTAATCAAACCGAGTGGAATAGTTCCTCACGATAAATTTATTCACTATAGTTAATAACTCATGAATGAAGAAACAACTGTACAATCAAGTGGTAAAAAAGACTCTAACTTACTAACTAACCATCACGCCATTTCTCCGCAGGGATAGGCAGAGAAGATAGAATGACATATTCTTCTATCTTGGCACACCACTTTTGATTCGGCTACATTCATACATACATCTTCTCATACAAGTTCTACGGTTGTTGAGGCTTTTAACAGGGCCATCCTCAAATACTTGTAGTTTCTGATCGTGCCAGGTCTTTCGCGGACGCCCTCTATTCTCGCCTCATATATTTCCTTAAGTTAGATGAATTAGTTGGTTATTTATAGTATTTTGATTGCTTTTAAATTTTTCACATTTTATATAATAGATATCAAATCATGCAATTTAAGACCAACATGTATATGTAAAATAGATAAACCCAATTTTTTTATTAAAAGTATGAACATTTTCCATTAAATGATTCGAAATGTAACTAACTAACTAACTAACTAACCATCACGCCGTTTCCCTGCAGGGGTAGGCAGAGAGGATTGAACGCCACACTCTTCTATCCTGGCACACCACTTTTGCTTCGGCCACATTCATACATCTTCTCATACACGTTCTACGATTGTTGCGGCTTTTAACAGGGCCATCCTCAAATACTTGTAGTACCTGATCGTGCCAGGTCTTTCGCGGACGCCCTCTATTCCTGTTGCCTTCAACATTCGCCTCATATATTTTCTTAACCATCCTTTCCTCGTTCATACGTTCCACATGACCAAACCATCTCAGCACTCCTTTCTTTATTCTATCTACCACACTACAGCCAGCATTGCATTCACTTCTAATTTGTTCATTCCTCACTCTATCGACCAAAGATTTTCCACACAAGCGTCTTAGTGACCGCATTTCCACCGCATTCAGTCTACTTTCATTCCTCTTTTGCCAATTCCAGGCTTCACTTCCATACATGAGGGTTGGCACTAGAACGCCATTATGTACCGCTAGTCTTGCTTCTTTTGACAGATTCTTATGGCCATAAGGCAGTTAGTGCACCATTAACTTTGTTTCCCGCAGTTACTCTCCTTTCGATATCATTCTCAGCCTTGCCGTCTCTACTAAACATACTTCCCAAATACACAAACTCGTTCACTGTTTCTAAGCATTCGTTGTTTATAATTACATCACACTTAGTCACTCTTTCGTCTCTCTCGAATACCATCACTTTCGATTTGCTGACATTCATCAAAAGTTCACTCTGCATGCATACATCGGACATCCTGGATACCAAGCACTGCAGATCAGCTTCACTGTTAGCCACTAATACTGCATCGTCTGCGTATAGCAGACAGGATATGGTGAGTCCGTCCATTTTCGCTCCAACTTCTAGATCCTTCAGTTCTTTCATACAATTATCCATATACAGGTTGAAAAGCCATGGTGACATTACGCATCCCTGTTTGACACCTTTTGTAATATCAAACCATGATGTGAATGTCCCATTAATTCTCACGCAAGCACTACTTCCTTCGTACAGGGATGCAATTGCCTGTATGAGTTTACTCTTCACCCCATATTCAGACAAAACCTTCCATAACTTTCGTCTTATCACTCTGTCATACGCTTTTTGGAGATCCACAAAGGCACAAAAAAGTTTTTGGTTCTTTGCCAAAAACTTTTCGGTCATCTGGCGCAGTGAGAAAATCTGGTCCATGCATCCTCTTCCACTCATGAAGGCTCCTTGTACATCCCACACTTTTTCTTTCGTTGTCAACCTCACTCTTTCTATCAAAATTCTCGCATACAGTTTGCCAACAGAGCTCAATAGGCTAATGGCCCGATAATTCGCGCAGTCCATTCGCGACCCTTTTCCTTTGTATAGAGGCATGATAACAGCTCTTCTCCAATCCTTAGGAGTGTAGCTGCCCTCTAAACATTGGTTGAAGAGTCTATGAAGCCACGTGAGTATTACCGGACCACCACCCTTAATGTACTCGGCAGCAACCAACGGATTTGTCTGAAAAACAATTATTTAAACACCTAAAAATATGATGAAAATAAGTAATCACAATGTATTTTCAATAAATATTTATTGAATCATTAAAATTTCAAAAGGTTTTAAAACAATAAATAAAAAATATTTTATACAAGAGAATTGTATAACCCGCCGAGATATCATTGACACCCTTTAAAGGAAATCTGTGACGTTGTCATATCATTGACAGTAATAATTTGAAATTCCAACAAAATTCTGTCTCCCCGGCAGTGAAACGGTTATACTCTGAGTGTGTTTTAACATCAACGCCCATTAAAAGTGTACGCAGGGAACTTTGGGCAAAGGCCAAAGAACATAATCCTTCGACACGAGACAAGGATACAAGCTGTGATCCTTGACTCTGGCGATAATGCGATGTTAATTGGCTCAGACTCTCTATAATAGTTTATCCTGAAAGGATGTGTCGGGGCTACGTATGGTAGGTACCTATCTACGCTGGGGTTTTGATTGAAAGTAATTGGTCCTTTCTGAAACTCATATACAGGGGAGATTATAATATATCCCTAGGATTAGTTGAAAGTAGGTACCCGGTATTGCACTAGGGATTGTTGTGTTTATTATCTCGGTAGATATCTTAAAAATTCAAATTTATTATTTCGGAGGTTAATTTATAGAACTCCATAATCAAATGGCAATAAAAACATTTGTTTTTTAGTTCTACATTTTTAATTTTTTTGTGAAGCGTTTCGCCTTATGAGGGCATTATCAATCGAAATATTTTGCAACGGCAAGATACTCGATAATACATCATGTTCAAGCACAATCCCCTTTATAATTTTAAATTTTTAAAAATGTCACATTTTTACGCGGCAGTAGTTCTGTTACATTAAGTCATTTAATTTAATAATTGTTGCCAAGATTATCAAATGGAAAAAGTAAGTTTAGCAGTTTTTAAATCTAAAAAACTTTATTACTTTATACTGCATTCTATCAATTTTGTAGGAATGATTGTTGTATCAATGTATATGTTAGGCGGAGAGCGTGTAAATAGCCATCCACTGGGTGAATATAATATTCAATTAATACCTCTCAATATGACAATCATGCAAAAAATTTCAAATTACGTTTCCTCTCTCTGAAAAACATACACGAGTTAACCAAATACGCCCACAAATGACCTGTGATAGACTATGCTCTTCAGCTTCGAAGACAGTCGAAATTGTCGGGTCACAAGGATCTTCGTGCCGCCTTTCTATGCAGACATCTTGAGAAGTCTTTGTTAGTTCTTTCACAAAGAACTGTCTTTTTCTTTTTCTGTCACAAATAACACGCGAAAGAATATAAACTGGAGAATTCCCAGAATAGAATGATTACAACATTTACTAATCAATTATAATATCCGTTCATCCAATGTGAAAAAATGCATATTCCAGTAGAAGAAAAACGAGAGCAATTGTTTTCTTCCTTTCGAAAATTCGGAGGCAATATTCAAATATGTTCCTTCACGCCGGCGCGGGCGCAGTCTCATTCGTACTCCGGGTGCGCAGGCTGACTAACGACATCTAGCGTCGATTTATTAGCTCCACAAAAGTAGCGGCATTTTTGACATAATATGGAAAATCAAATATGCCTCCAGGAAAGGTTCAAGGTTTTAAATAGTTATTAAATTAATTATCATTTTGAGAGGTATGTATGTACATTTGTCTATTATGTCGCCTTACCAAAATAGAAAAATGACCAAAGTGTGGAGTTGTATTCGAGGATGCTTCTGACTAATGTTATGTAAAAGTTTCTTTATTATTTATTTTCAATGCATCCTAATTTTTTCATTCCATTCTAGTCTATGGTACCATTACCTACAGTAATATAAATATTCTTCTCCTTAAAATTTGTAAATACAACGTATGCAAATGAAATTATCAACTCTCGATATTCAGTAAAGTGTTGAAAAAGAATAAAAAATAGTAAAAACACAAGAAGTTTGCTTATCAAGAATTCTCAATCAAGGTACAAGTAAAATTATATCCTTGTCTTAAATTTTTGTCTTACCTACCTCGTTTTTTCACATCCAGTATGCACTGTCAGAGCTGTAAAGAGGTTTGTCACGCAGGAGATGAAATCCTTTGCTCTCAATGCCTTTTTTATTACAACTTTAATTGTGCGGGATTAACAGAAACCAAATTCAGAAAAATGAACAAACAAAACAAAACCGTTTGGAAATGTCATTCATGTAAGGTAAACAAGTGCAATACAGCGACATCTAGCGGCGGACAAGGTACCTCCAAGAGCCCAGAAACAGTGCTGCCAAGTGATAAAACCAACGCCCCGATAAATAAAAGTGCCCATACACAATGCGTCAGCATCAAAGATATTGACGGTTTATTGCAAATAAAATTAGATGAGTTTACAACTAATTTTTTTGCCAACCTAAAAAAAGAAATATCTATTATGATCGAAACGAAAGTGTCCGTGGAACTCATGTCAATAAAAGAAAAGCTGTCAACCGTTGAGGACATCCAAAAATCACTAAATTTTTTCGCCGAAAGTTATGAGGAACTTTTAAAAGAATCAAAGGAAAATTTCATTACAATAAAAAAACTGACCTCGGACATCGAGCGCTTGCAAGATACCTCTAAAGTAATCACTACACAACTAAATAATATAGAGCAAGTGAATCGCAACTGCAACCTAGAGATTCAGATGATACCGGAGAAGCGGAATGAAAACCTAATGAAAATAATCGAAGATGTGGGCAGTGCAATAAACTTTCCCATTTCTAAACGGGATATCCTAGATGTAGTCCGTGTCCCCCATCGAGTGAACTCAACTCGTCCTAAAAAAACATCATAGTGAAGCTGTCATCCAAGATTATGCGCAATGAAGTCATTGCTCATGCGCGCCAATCTCGAAGCCATCTCACATTACATCGCCTCGGATTAGGCAACCAAGACCAACGGATCTTCATTAACGAGCACCTCACTCTACAAAATAAAATCCTCTATCGGGAAGTACGCGAACGAGCAGCCGTAAAAAAGTACAAGTATGTATGGGTCAAAGACGGCCTCATCCTCGCAAGATCTACAGATACCGCTAAAATTGTCACCATTCGGAACGAACAGGACCTGGACAAACTATGACTATATTACTACTACGTTTCCACTACTGCAACGTTTGACATTCTCATATTACCTTTCTACACAATCTCGATAGCAATTTATTATTATCTCGTTTCTTTTTACTATTTTATTATTATCTCCATGTCTCTCATTTTTCTTATTACTTTCTCTAGATTGTCCATATTTAATATACTTTTTATTGTCTATCTCCTTATTAACTGGCATATTTACGATTTCACATATCTTATACTGGCGATGCACTTGTCATTGAAGCTCGGTAAATGCACCCTGAAAAGATCACTGATTATATCAAACAGTCTTTTCTATTTTTCTAACTCTATTATATTCATCTCACTAGCTCCACATTATTTATGGCTGTTTCATTAATTAAAAACGAACGAGCTATATTTGAATATACCTGCACTTGTCAAATTTACGAAATTTGCTTCTACAGTTCAATACTCATATCTCATTAACAAAGTTGAATGCCTCGCATGCCCAGTATCAATTGTTTACTTTATTTATTCTCATTGATAGTTATTCGAATTTTTATGTCGTTTCTTTATTTTTATTATCTTTCATTTTTAATTAATAGATGTCGACATCTAATAGGTTCACCGCTTATTATCAGAACGTGAGAGGTCTACGAACCAAATCAAGTGACTTTTATCGCAATATTTCTATGGCTAATTATGATCTAGTGTGCTTAACTGAAACGTGGTTAACAGATAGCATAAGCGACGCTGAATTGTTTGATAGTCGTTATTTGGTTTGGCGACGTGACCGTAATTACGAAGAAACTAATCAAAAATACGGTGGAGGTGTCTTAATTGCGTCACGGATTAATCTAAATGTTTATCCGCAACCATCTTGGTCCTCTTCAGCTGAAGATATATGGATGACTATCCACCTGAATAACTCGAATACCCGTACTTCTAATAAATTGCATGTATGTGTTCTTTATTTATGTGCACAAAATCAAGGATATTGTTTTTCTAAACAATTGAATAATTTTGTAGAAAAAGTAAGCAATATCCTAACATCCAATCACAATGATCATATTTTAATCTTAGGCGATTTTAATTTGAGCAAAATCCAATGGAATTTTGATACCTCCTCCTGTTACTTCTCACCTACCAATTACCACACAAATGACGAGTGTGAATTTATCAATTTTACCAATATGTTTGATCTCAATCAATTCAATGGGGTATATAATGACCTTAGGCGGATTTTGGACCTGGTTCTTTGCAACGAAATAGTCGGAGTTTCAGAATGTCTTGAC
>JADDOH010024986.1:0-53392 GCA_016648135.1 Agrypnia vestita | reverse complement strand
ATTTTAGCATCCCTTTTCAGGTAGATATAAGAAGTCGAGATCGATCGAATAAAATATTGATTTTAGAAAAATATCTAGCCGACCTGTTAATTAATAATAGTTCAATAAAAAATAAAATAATTAAACAGAATTGTTTTATTTTATACAGCGTAAAATTGGGAATTCACCGAATCGTCGCACGTGACATCGCAAAAAATCAAGTAAAAAAATAATAGATAATAGCTTATTAAGTCTATCTCGCCCTAAGCATGTATTCAAATTTCAAATCTCTAGTCATAGTTCGTGTACACAGATCTGCACTCTATGGTAGTGTACTTTAGAGTTGAAATGAAATTACCCGTCCAGCCGTTTATGACGTCTATGGCATCTACAAGTCGACAGCGAGAGATGACAGAGAAATAAACGGAGACGTTTTGTCTTGCTCTCGCTCGTTGCTTTGCATTGCGTTAATCTCGAATCGTCCACCGACCGCGGCGTCCGCTGTCCACCGTCTACGAATTCAACTAGTCCATGCGATAAACGTAAACGGTCGACGCGTCGATGCAACGTCAACGGTTGATTTCAACTAGTCCGTCCATTCAACGCCCATCCCTAATAGATAGTCATGAAATTCTTCATTATTTAAGTCTGCCATAATAGAGTTTTCCAGAAGATACAGATTATTCATTTGGCACAAACGTTATTGGAGAAATGCGAAAAGTAACTGATCGTGACCAACGCAAGACGCAATCAATGTGCGCGCTCTTATCGTAATTCGTATCCAAAGTGCGACCGGCCTAACTCTCTCGCGTTCTAAATAAAAGAGATACGCAAGACGGGATGATAAATTTCTATGGATTTTTGGGAATTTGGTGAATTACGATGTTCGTGGAATCGTAATCCACCTCCAAGTCGGCTTATCATGCGTGTGCGTGTATTTCAGTATGCTTCTTGGTTTCCTTGTTATGAAGAGGAAGATGTGCAGACAATGTCGTGAGCAATTGAAGCCTCATTGATTACGAGTATATGAGAAACGCTGCCCTGTTGAAATATGGCTTACAATGCTTAGAAATGCTGCTCTCTAAACACGAACAGTTCCATTTTCTTAGAGATATAGCATTTAAAATCTTTATTAATGTATTCATCTTATTCAAATATAATATCTCATTTTAACTTTAGTAAAATTGTGTAAATATAAATAAAGAAAAATAGAAAAATATTCGTGCAATGCAAATATAGAAGTCGTTGTCACCTAGAACCATAAATACCTACAACTATTTACGGAACTGAAGTGCTAGACCAACGCAAGGAATTAATCTAAAAAACACTTATTCATTTTAAACTGCAGCATGAAAGATTCTGACTGGCCCAGCTGACAAACTTCAATGGTCATCGGATTGACAGTTGAAGTTTGACGGACTACAAAGTAGTCTGTTTTTGAGAATTGTCTCCAAAGTGTTTCATATTCGCTGTCTCAAAGATTATCTCGAGTCAAAAATCTAGTAAAAATCTCAGCTGTCGCATGGCCATGATGATACCACCATATCAATTGAGTCACGAAAATTATTCGGTATTAATGGTCAAAAATGGTCATTTGAGGGGTGGAAAAAGTATTGATAAATCGTCTCGAATTCATGCGATATCACTATCAGTACAAGTATTGGTTCCTGTATCGAAGTCAATCAAAACAAGTGCTTTAGTCCTCAGGCTGCTTCCCGGAATCGAAGAGCTTTCAGAAAATATTACTATATCGACATCGCCTACGCAAATATCAAATATCATTTGAAATATATCAAATGTATATTTGATATCAAAACGCAATTAGTAGAATGATTTTAGATCGTTTTTTCATTGTATATATGTAATATATGTATCAAATTTTATGTTCTCATAATTATTTATCTCATATTACTCATATCTGGTACCCGATTAACATATTCAATTTCACGTTTTATAGGAGAATAAATACCTGACACGTGCGACCTTAACAGTTTTCTCTCATGATACACAGTAAATTAATATCAGTTATTTCTAAATGGAGCAGTTTTATATCATAATCAGAGATGTGGAAAATAGTTAATTAAAAGTATTTAAATTCAAAATGCAAATTACTGGATATTTGTTTATTTTATTGTTTACTTACATTTGTTAATACAAGTTACTAATAACTGCCACACTAGGTAAAAACCTGTTCTGTGACAGTTATTCTCATATGATATTTATGTAATACTAACAAATGACAATTAAAGAAAATATTAGCGTAAAAATGAAAGTAGATCAATAATAATAAAGTAAATCATAGGAATACCTAAATGAATGGTTACTTTTCTATTTTAAATGCAAATACGATATAGTTTTAAAGAAAACTATGTAAACACACAATGCAAAATACATATTTTCAATAAAGTTATATTCAAATAAAATACATTTAGTTAGTTAAGATTTTTGTAAGTCATTTATTTCACTGACTTTAACACTAATATTTGTTCAAACAGTTTATCTTCATGTTCCATCCATATGGTCTCATTATCATTCCACCAATTGAAGATAGTCGCTCAATAAGAGCAGAACTTGGTTAATATTTAAATATTAACCAAGTTCTGCTTAAGGAAGAGTTTTTTCATAGTAGGATATCGTTCAAGGAATTTAATTTATTGTCATCATCTTTTAAATATTGCGGTGTTTCCAGATCTATTGTAATGTTGGCATTATCACTAGTTACAGAAGAGAGTTGGTTGACATCACTTATTATATGATTATATTGACATCACTTACGATGGGTTCATTCTTAAAAAAGGAGGTTTCGATGAAATTAAATGTGTTAAAAGTACGACGTATGAAATAAAAAATTAAATATAAGCATTTCTCATTTTTCAAATACAAAATAAAAATAGGTATTTTTATTTAAAAATATTTTGTATTTGCATTTCAAATATATGTATTTCAAAGGATTCTCACCCTTGATCATAATAGATAAAAATAAATAGCAGTCCTGTATTACTGTAGAAGTTTTATATCATGGTAGATATAATAAATAAAACCTGCCTCGCTTTATTATAATAATTCTATATACCGTGTGTTATCGGAGTTTTAAAACAAAGAAGATACCTGACTTGCGTTACCACTATGATAGTAATTATATAAGCCGTTGTTGTTATTGTATAAGTAGTTGTTAATAAAATAAACTAAAAGAACGTGAAACTGTATCAAATGTGATTCTTACCACATTATCCAACAGGTTGCGTGCACGGAAGAACTAACCAGCTAACAATTTTCTCTCCAGGAACACAGGATTGTAATAATCCGACAATCAGGAAACTGGAATCAGGAACGCTAACCGCGGATAAATAATAGCGGTCCCTAAATACCGAGTTCCTCCATTCCTGGTCACGTGATCGCGCCTGCGAGAAAAGGCTTCTTTCACTACCCTTACAATGAGAGACGCCATAGCTAATTATTTAATTTAAACGCGTTTTGCGTCATAAAAGAAAACAATTAATCTTCAGCGAAATAACCATTTACCAAGATAAACGTTAGCAAAAAATTCTTCTCAAACAGAGCACGGACAACGTCCATAAAACATACATTACTTCAAGACAAGAAGCTCTGCATACCAAATACAATACCAAATACAAAAGCAGGAGAAAGGGAAGACATATTTGATAAAATTAAAAGGAGCAAATAAAAAAAACATAGCTACAGTAGTCAACTAAAAACGTTCCCGCTGTTTTGAAGTGACGATAATGTTGTTTTTGAGGCATTTTTACGGATTATTCTGTTATGAAAGGAACGTAGAGTTACCATTACACATAAATGTTTACCATTTTTGCTTTCAATTTCATTTTCTTTTATTGTATCTTGATCATTGGTAAACGGAGATATATATATTATTGTTTTTTGATAAAACTGTTTTTATATTTTTAATTTTATAAATCTTACGTGAATTTAGATAAACTTGTTATTATTCAGATTCCAGTATTGATATAAAACGGATGTGCCTGTCTCTTGTAGCACAGACCTCGGTCGAGATAGAAAAAGAGACAGTGACAAGACATCTTGCGCTATTATGCAACCACTTTCTAAAAACCTAATGCTTATTGTCAACGGATGAGACTTAGATCTAACGTCTTAAGGATTTGTCAATAAAAGTTATTTTGTACATTAGGGGGTGGGTCATTTTTGTCAACATTCAAAATGCACAGGTTGCATTTTCGTGGGTAATTAAATGCTGCATTTACAGTTTTCAATAAAACTGGTACTTTTTATACGCACAATGGTCTTGAAATATAAAGATATCAGAAAGATATATTTGTTGTATTAAAACGCATTGCATTTCTAATTAAATGTTACTGTTTGAATAATAACATAGCTGGCATTAGAATTACACCATGGGTTCATTTTGACAGTTTTATACCCTTATTTTATACATATGACAAAGTTTGATACCTACCTCAAATTGTTTTTTTTTTAGTAATTAAACTTCAAATTTTCAGCAATATCAATAAGCTCTTAAAAAGAAATTAAAAGAAATGAACTCTTTCCGTTCACTAAAAACCAACATTATCAGAATATTTGGCTCGTTTTAGTGAGCCAAAAAATATACTGATATCGCAACTTTTTTGCATTTCCTTGAAGCTATTAATGCAATGCAACTATTACGTTAAAAATAAGATACTTTTGTTTTCGCCATACATAGTGACATACCCTAATACACCTACATAGCTTCATATACAACTCTGCACTATACGAAACGAAACTTCCAGAGAAATCTCATCCACAGCACGAGGTATAATCTATTCGGTACGGTTTCATTAAGTTTGCTTTCTAGTTGCCAAGTGATTGAACAAAATTCCACGATCAAAACAGTTTACATGTTTATAAAACAAATCAAAGCCAATTTATAAACTCTTAATAAATATTATAAAATCAATATGATGACAAATAGACAGCTTAATGCCTATCATGACCAAATTTTTTTTTTTCGCATCACCGGCCCAGTTTAAGCGAGAATTTAAATTATAATACTTAGGGCCGATTGTTTCAAGTTGGATTAAAGTAAAAGTTCGTTTAAAGCATAGATTTTTGCATTCTCCACAAATCAACCGATCCGTTTCCGTAAAAATCTATGCTTTAAACGGACTTTTATTTAAATCCAACTTGAAACAACAGGCATTTAGTCAACACACGCGTATGACTCTTTAATATGAGCTTATAATAAGTTACCTTCGTACTTTTTCGTGAAATCAGCACCCTACACATAACTTAATTTGATATCATTGGTCCTGAAAGCGAAATGCCTCGTAGTACTTATTTTTTCACTTCTCATTTTAAGATATTGTAACATTTTATTCTTAGAGGTTGGAATATTTTTTCTGAATGTGGCTCAGAATTGAAATTAACTTTATTTTTATGGTTGGTATTCCGGCTGCTTTTTTATCTGTACGCAAT
This sequence comes from Agrypnia vestita, assembly GCA_016648135.1. Classification (NCBI taxonomy): domain Eukaryota; kingdom Metazoa; phylum Arthropoda; class Insecta; order Trichoptera; family Phryganeidae; genus Agrypnia; species Agrypnia vestita. The sequence continues at coordinate 47,965 of JADDOH010024986.1, read as the reverse complement.
TTCCGGAACTGCTAAAACAGAAAAATAACAGCTTATGTTATGTTCATTATTCCTGGAGTAAAATTATAAGATATTATACATTTAAAAGATACTAGATGTTAGAAAAAATTGTAAAGATTGCTATAAGTTGGGGGCCCTGAAAGAAAGAGAACGTCATGCCTGAAAACCTGAGACAGTGGTTTGGCCAGTCTACTGAAGAGCTATTCTGGGCTGCAGTAAATAAATCAATCATAGATAACGTCCATTGAACAGATAGGGCACAAGAAAAAGAAGAAGAAAATTCTGTTGTTCACGATATCCAGGCTAGCGCAGTTCAAAAGTGTTACAATAAATGTTATATTCAATAAAACCTATTTTTTCCATGTAACCTTACTTAACCAATTAATGCAAAAAGTACTTCTCTTATTTAAATACGGAAAGTACGTTCGAGCGTAAAAACAATAGGTACATCACGTTTGTTGGCTAACGTCCGTCAGCTGGCGACCGGTCGCCAAGTGGCTCCAATAAAGTGAGTTCATAGTTCATGATGACGGACTATGCAATGGGATCTGAAACTTCGGCCAGAAAGGTCGTAATAACACGGCATAATACCCCAGAAGACACAAACCAGAAGATTCTGAGTGGCCGTGAAAACCTAAGAACATTGAGTCATGACGCTTACCATGTCATCTGGTGGTTCCAGTCTCATTCCACGACACCAGCAAGTTAGTCCTATTTGCATAACACAAAATTTAGCTTATTTTGAAAATAGTGAGAATATTTGTGCGATTCTCATTCTGTGTTCGCATTTCTATATAAAAAAGGACATTTTTTCATTTCAGTATAGCTAGTATACTGAAATGATAAAAGGTCCCTACGAGAAGCATCTAATAAACTGTAAACCATTCGATTTAATCACTCTCATTACATTTTCCAGGTAGTTAAGTACCTACTCTGTTTACATGGGCGTTGGGCGGGACGCGGAACATTCCGTCATCAATCATGGCGGGAAAGTACTCGACATTACTGCACTATTGATACAAACGTGGGAAGGTTAAATAATTGTTTTTATTCTATTTTGGTTTAATCGATAGTTTCTTTCTACGCACTTTGGGTTATTATTGCTGATTCATCAAATATTGAGAACCACGTGTAGCTCTACTTACATCGATTCTTTACTCGTACTAAATAGCGAACCCCGCAAGATAAGTATTATTTAAATACATATTAGAAACCGGTTTCGAGACGTACTACACTATTATGTTCACAATATACACCACAACCATAGTATTGTTAACTTTTCACCAATATTTATCACATGGGTGTTAATCTTGTCAAGGACAAGCATGCACCAACTAGCCTACAGAACAATCAGGAATCTACGAGGGAGAGAGAGTGAGAAGAGGCGGGGTCTAAAGTGGGTGTTACCAAATCTTTTGTGAAAGTTAAATTGAATAAATAACTTCTCTTTCTCACTCTCTCTCCCTCGTAGATTCCTGATTATTCTGTAGTCTAGTTAGTGCATGCTTATCCTTGACAAGATTAATACGCATGTGATAAATATTGGTGAAAAGTTAACAATACTATGGTTGTGGTGTATAGCGTTGTGGACATAGTAGAGTAGTGTTAGTCGTGACGAAGAAACGGTTACGTCTCGAAACCGGTACACCTAAAATCTGTTTGTGGTTTATACAAATTTAACATACACTGTTATAATGTCTAACCACAAAGTTAATGCTTTAAATATTAAAAATACTAATAATACATATTAGAAAGATTACAGTAAATAAAATGTTCTTTAAAAAGCAGAAATACATTTTAAAGCAATAACTATTTATAACAACTTAGGCAACACGCGCATGGACCTTATCAGGTGACAGTATACAAGATAATAGCTTGCAGAACTAATGCATCCACTCGCACTTTTGAGTGTACAACATAACTAGTTGGGGAACTTAATTTTATCTAATTATGATTAAAGCTTCAAGACTTACACTGATAGGTACTAAAACTTACATTCTCCTTAAATCTACAATTTTCCCAATTAACGAACAAAACACTAGATGCCTTTTTGATGTACGTATTAGACACATTTTTATTTATAGGTAATATTTGAACTTGTCTTAGGTCCATTACACCAATTGGACCAAATTGTTTATTTATTTATTTTATTTTGGGGAAAATTAACAGCAAAACAACAATCTTAAAAATATGAAACTATGGTTTTTAAAATTATGCCAATTACAAATTTTCTGCCAAGTTCTTATGTAGTTCTTACGCTATCGAAGCCTCCTATAGACAAAGACAAACCAATTTAATTACTATGCAAATATCGTTGTTTAATAAATCAATCATTTATTCAAAACATTGAATATTCGTCATGGCATTTAAACACTTTGAGGGTTCATCCAGAATTTTGTAAGCGGCCGGCAAAATGGCAGACATCTTAATGACACAAAAAATTGTATATAAAGAAAAACTACAATATATATCTACAAAACCATTTTTAATTAAATTGATTCACTTATTAACACTGGTCTGCAACGAAATCCTCCTTCAAATAAAACTATGAAGAGTTTAACGCGTTAAAATGCTTTTATTTTTTAGTTTTTATCATTTACCTATATTTTTTAATGGTTGCTCAAAATTCATTTGCATCATACCTATTTGTATATACAAAACGGTTCCAATTGATAGAAAGGGAGAGAACCGTATCGTCTGACGTTTTTACACCAACGCATGCGCCTGCGCAGTTCTCCCTGTGACTCCGTGTCGCTCGGTACGTACCTAAATAATGGTCTAGTGTTTATTTCAATGAAATGGTCAGAAGCAATGCTTGCAGATTTTTGTTGTCAATTTGCCGCGAAACTCCAATAGAAAATATGAAAAGAAAGAAAATTATAAAGTTATTAATAACTTAATAATTTTGAAATGTTATTAATAACAAGTCATTGGATTGTTCTAATGATTTTTAATGTTTTGGAACAAATTTTGTCTACGATTTTCGCAGTTATTTAATTTATGATTTGAATTTTAAGAAAAAACTCGCTTTAATTCAAAAATCTCTTACAAAAAAAATATACGAGGTACACAATTTTTTATGCTACTCTCTATTCAGAAGTATCAAATCCATAAAAATCATGCATAACAATCATTAGGAGAAAAATAAATGTATTTGCACACCAGTGTTTATTAATAGGTACAATATTTAAATGAATCCTGCCCTTAATATGAAAAATTATTTAAAAGAATCGTTTCATAAATGGCTCGTTCAAAACAGAAGTAATTCAAGTAGCATTTTGTTAATGTTGACATAATGAATAAAACGCGTTTTTGTGAATATTTTAATTGTGTCTAACATATGTATTAAAAGATGTTTGATAAATGATAGATATAAACATAACTTAAGCTTAATGAACGGAGAAGTGATCCAAGTAGCATTTAATGAACTTATTGAATTTTGAAAAAATTGTGAAATTTTGAAAAAAAAACAGTAATGTCAAAAAAAAGAGTTTGTTCAAAAAAGTACCGAATTGCACTTGGATTACTTTCGTACAAATTTAATTCACTCCCAAGGAGTCCAAAAAGTGGCTTAGCTTAGTTTTGTCAAAAATGCTACTTGAATTACTTCTGTTTTGAACCAGCCAAATAATGTAATTTCCCCGTAAATAGTTACGCTGAATAAACGAAACATATTTTAGAAAGAAATTTACAAAAAGTCAAATGTGGCTTTATAGAATATAAGAGAATCAATAGGAAATGAAAAACATTTAGAGTCAATAGTTTATTATCCATTTAAAATTACACAATATTGAGAAACAAAATAATTATTATGATATAACAAAAACAGTCGCAAACATTTTGGACGCATTGCGGAGAAAAGTGGAAACCGAGATAATTTTCGGATGCGGCGTGATTTTTCTCAATAAAATAATGAACTGTATCTTAAGGATATAGGAAATTCTGTTACTTAATAGATTAGAGAGTTCAGGATGAACATGAAAACGAGATTGAGCAACACCACCTCGACTTTAGTGTTGCTCGACATATCAGAACCGCCCCGCCTCTCTGACGCGTCCATCGAATTATTTTGCGGACGTGATTTGATTAAGACATCGGGGTCTTCCTCCGCCATCTCGCTGAATTCGTGGAGCTTGGGGGCAAACTCGTGCTCTCGTTTCTGAAGCGACGAGACTTTCGGAAGGGCAGTTAATAGTTCTTGGGGGCGCTGTGTGCTTTCCGAATCGGGTGAAATTTTTTCATCAACATTCTCATCGTGCGTATTATATGAATCAGGATACATCATCTCCGGCGGAGTCTCCGGAACATCTTTATATAAACTTATTTCAGGCTGTTCCATTAAGTTCTCTGGGACGTTTTCAATATCTGAAGATGGCGCTGTATTTGTAGACATCGATGCATTTATCGTTTTCGTCGGTGTAGATGAACTTGAAGACGACAATACTGGTTTAACGCTCGATTGTGACACGATTGGTGAATTTTCGCGTTGCACGGTAGATGAAATATTTGATTTTGCCACGACAGCAGATGAATTGCTCGATTTCGTTGCAGAAGTTCCTTTTGTAGGAGAAATTCTCGATGTTTCTATTGCAGGTACGCTTGTATTTGTTTTGGTTGACAATGTACTCGATTTTCCTGTAGAACTCGTGGGTGATGAAGTGCTTGATTTTACTGTAGAACTTGTGGGTGTAGGGGCCAATGAAGTGCTCGATTTTTCCGTTGAAACAGTAAATGAAGTATTCAATTTCGTAGATTTTGAAGCGGTGAGCGTCACAGATGAACTGGATGTATTTTCGGTCGACATATGTACACTAGAAGTAGGTTGAGTAGACGATAAACTTGATGAGGTTTTAAATTTTTCTAACGGTGAAAAATCTGTATTCATTTTACTTCCAATAGCTTCTTCAGTTGTAATATTGGCAAACATTTTGTTCCTTACATTTTCTTCAGTTTTTCCATGTGACGGGGGGCTGAGAGATGCAGAGTGAGATAAACACACGTTCGAAATAATAACTAATAATAATATTAATTTTTTACAAATCATCTTGAGATAATATGTTGATTTATTTAAGATCGAAACACTAAAAGCTTCACTTTATTGAGAACGCTAGTTCAATGCGAAAAAAAACAAGAGAATCGAGAACGAAAACAATCCATGGAACAAAAGTTTTTTGAATTTCTTCAGATTTGAATTTTACATGCATAAATTCCTTTCAAAACGCTTAATACGAATATTATTTTACGTTGGCAACACCATAAACGCTCGAGGCCATAGATAAAAAATAGCCGAGTTTTCTGACGTTTCATTTCGCAGTTGTTAAATTCTGGATGCTAGCATTTTTTTGCATTAGTCGATTAATTTAAACGCTTCTGCGATTTTTCCGATATGTGCACCCGCGTAGGCGGACTGACAGTTCATTTAAACATTTACACATGGGGCGCAATTAACAGATATCATTTTTTAAACTTCTAGTTTGTTACGCGGCCTTTATATAGCCTCCTTCAATAGACAATATATAATACAGTTATTCCCATACTAGCCGGCTTTCATATGTAGCAAATATTGCATTGAAGGAGACAACAAATCACATTATCAAGTGATCACGTAAAAATCAGGTAATTTATAGTCACGGTGACTAAAATAACATACTCATTCGTAAAATAGTGTACGATACTCTGTTCCTTTTTCCCCGGGACTTTTTTTTCGGCATAGTTTTCGTAGTCGGCGTTTTGTTTCGGTCCGTTCGATAACGAATGCAAGTAAGGCAATTAATTACCTTTTGAGTTGCCAAGATTTCACGCTTGTAACGTATCTACAGTTTATTATATCATTGCCTTCAACCAAGTCATTTAATGGAAAACAAAGTGTCTAATTTTTACTTACATTCTTACAGATAGAATACAACGATATGTTTTTTTTTTCAGAAATACCAATCCTGCATTCTCAGTAGGTAGGTATTCTTGGTACTTTGGTATTTCGTATCTTGGTATTTCAATCAATAATTAGATGGATATCCTTTTTGCGATTCACGAATCATGCATCTATAACGCGTACCCCGCCGAAAATATCAATATTTTTTTATTATTTATTAATTAATGCCCTATAGGGCTTTTACAATAGATAGGTAAGTGTACATAATCAGAATATATAGATAGTTTAAAGAGAAAAAAACAATTACATGTAACATGTTATTATAATATATATATAACATATATATCATATTATAAATATATATTATTAGTTATATATATAGTATATTATATATTTACATATAAAACGAAACCCGTGTTTCCCTACCCGCCAAGTTTTCTCCATAACCAGCCACCACCCACCGGTGGTTATGGTGGTGGATAGTCCTTGGTGTCACATCGAAAATATGCGAGTTTGGTGGGGTGGGTGGGAGTGGGTGACGAAAATGGCTAGTAAACTCTAGCACATTGTTTTGTTATGGGAAGGCCGCAAATGCTTCAGATTGTTTCAAAACAGGCGCGCCGACTGTGTCGGTGAGTCTAGAAGGTTCCGGAAAAACCTGCTCTGGAAAATTCTGGAAGGAGAAGGTTCTAGAAAATTCCCGAACGTTCTATAAAGTTCTAAACTGAGTGGTGGAACGTGTCGGTGTGTCTAGAAGGTTTCTGTACATTCAATAATTTTCTTGTGAAAGTCGTGGAAGGAGATGGTTCGCGAAAGTTCTATGACGATCCAAACAGTGTACTAAAAATCTACGCGTGCGAAGCCGCGCGGGCACAGCTAGTAATTAATATTGGAGAAACATACATCTAATACCAGGAGTGTCTAGAAAATAATGAATATTGGAAAAACATACTACTAATACTAGGAGTGTCTAGAAGCTTCGTGAAAGTTTTAAACGGCTCTCATGGAATCTTGTATAATTTGCTACCTGCTCTGCGCTGGTACATCAGCTATAGTATAAGTAACCGGGATTTACTTTGGTATGATCATCTCATTCTGTTATCATCTATCTTCTACTTTTATATAGATATTATATTGAAACTGCTGAACTCAAGGCCAATAGGGCGAAGAAGCTTAGGAAGGCCAAAATAAAGATGGAGTGACAACGTCCTCAAAGATATCTCTGCCTTAGAGCTTCGAAACTGGAGAGAGCTGGCACTAGACCGAGATGAGTGGAGGAAAATTATTGAGGAGGCCAAGACCCACCAAGGGTTATAGTGCCAAGAGTGATGTTGATGATTATATTGATACATTTTTTATTTCTTTTGTGTTTACTGTATAGGTATTTAATTAACAAAGTGTTTTTTTGTCTGCCGAGATGTGAAAGAACATATTTGAATTATTGAATTTAAAACGTGTCTAAAAATCATTAGTTTGACGTTTATGGGCACTGAATATGATGTCTAGTCACCACAGTAGTTACTTGTGACGAAAGGGGGCGCTAGGTAAGATATTTACGCATCAAAAAGCGGTTTGGATTGAAGCGCTCCCAGCCGAAACACAACTCCAACAATAGAAAATCAATATGTGAAAATAGTATTTAATAGCCCAAAACTTATTCCATTGTATGTTGATTTCAATTGTAAATATTTAATCATAATATCAATTGAGGAATCCATAAAAAAAATTGTTACATTTCGTGTAGGTAAAAGTTTATTAAGCGTCGTAAAATTAAAACTACAGCTTCTTGGTGCACGCATGTTAAACTTACTTTTATTTCTATCCGTTAAGGAGATTGTTTGGCTATGCGAGCAAAATTCACAACTTTTCCTCATATCCTCTCTTGCATTTTGTATCAAATTTTTGTACGAAAAGGTATCAAATTAAAATTAATTCATCATGTTCCATATTTTTTAAATGCACATATATTCATAAAATGACACAAACTTAATTATTTAATCAGTTTATTCGTTAACAAACTAACGACGTTTTAGAAATTGCTCTACTTGGAGAAATTTATATTTAAAATATAATAGAAACCTGAAAAGTTTATGGATAACATTTTTTACATGATATAGGAATATAATAATTATAAAATTTAGATACAAAATCATTTTTTATAATTGGCCGAGTTTTAGCATTTTTATCGCATCTGTTTTGAATTTGTCAGTAGTCAGTGTTTGGTCTGTTTTGGTAGGCCGTTGTATAGTTTTAATCCGTTGCAAATTAGTCGTGATTGTCCTGTTTTTATTTTGGCGTGTGTTATGCGATAGTTTTGAGCCGTTCTAGTGTTGTGTTGGTGTTTTTCGTGTATTTTGTGTAATTTTATGTCTTCGTCTTGTATTTCGCCATTTGCTAGTTTGTGAATGATTTTAAGTGTTTCGATTTTTGTAATGCTTTCAATGTTTAATTGTTGTGTTATACGATATACAGTTTCAGTTGGTGTCAGGTATTTCAGATCGTAGACCATTTTTAGTATTTTGTTTTGCTGTCGTTGGAGTCATTTTAGGTTAGTTTTGTTTCCGGTTTCCCAGAAGGGTATCTATCAAAAATCCTATTCTACTCTTGACGTATGCCTGGTACATCAGAATTTTTAAGGTCTTCGGTGTGATTTCGTGTATTTTGTGGAATAGGCATCAGTTTTGTCATTGAGTCAATAACTTTGTCTATTTGAAACAAATATATAATTATTATTTGGAAAACATACTTTAAGATCCGAATCTCGGCCAATATCACTGCGTATTGGGTCTTAAATATATTGCGTCTTGTTTAAATAGCTGAAATCAGGAATTTAGAATAAATTTTAGTTTTTTTATATATACTTTATAATAATAATTACTAATATTTTAATACTTATTAAAATACTATTTAGAAAGAGTTGAAAAACACTCAAAAATATAATGTTTTTAACAGTGTTTTTAGAATACAAATTTTAATAAAACAACCTAATAGATTTCGCAACTATTTTCATAAATTAAATATTATTGTTTATTTATAATTTTATTTTTAAAAATTCATGTCACAAGTCCATACAATTATATAGAGGCCACAAAGAGCAATTTTAACAATTTCTAAAATATCATTTGTTTAGCAATTTATAATAATAATAAATTGATTAAATAATTAAGTTTGCGTCATTTTAAGCGAATGTGTTTATTTGAAATATATGAAACCTGATGACTAATTTTAATTTGATAACTTTCTGTACAAAAATGTGATAAAAAACGTAAAAGAATGCATGCCAGACTGTCTTAACGGATAGAAATAAAAGTAAGTTTGACATATTGCGTGCACAGTTGTGTTTTTTAATTTAAAGACGCTTAGCAAAATTTTTACACAAAATGTAATAATTTTTTTATGGATTCCTTAATATTGATATTATGATTAAATATTTTCAATTGAAATCAACATACAGTGGAATAAGTTTTGTGGCTACGCTTTATTAGCTACCCAAAGCTCAGCGTTATATCTTTACATTTTATTTCCAAGTTCACAGCTACATATATCGTTTTGGATTATAGGTTCAATTTTTTAGATTCCGTATTAATAAGATATATTCATTATTTTCAAATGGAAATTTATAGATGATCTCTTAGTATAGGCCGATTTTTCAGTCTTGCCACATCAGGGATTTGTTATGTACTTGATACACGTGAATAATGTGCATGAACGCTATCTATGCGAGAAAGGGACAAAGTTATGTGACCGCTGCACGCTAGACAATAATGCAACAATGCCTTTGACGAACGCTGTCGATTATGTATACTGCGAGCAGGGTGTTTTAAATTTTATGTAAATTTAACAAATTGGTAATAATTATTATAAAATCATTTTTCTACACCAATAGTTTCAGCTGATTAAGGTATCGACAGAGTCATTGTTATTAAAATGAAATTAATATTATTTCATAAAATAATTAAACTTAAACAAATTTATGTGCATGTGTTAATATTACATTGTAATAATAAAAATATACTAGCAGGAAAGCAATCGGCTTCGCCGATTGCTTTCCTGCTAGGCCCTGCGGGCGGCTATTGTGGCCGCTTCGCGGCCAATGATGGCCGCTCCGCGGCCAATGATAGCCGTTGCGCGGTCAATTGTGTTTGCTATGCAGCAAACACAATTGTTTACCTACGCCTACGTCAACCGCTTCGCGGCCAATTGTATCTGGTAAATTTCCACTTTTAATTACGGGTAGTTTAGATATAATTAAGACAAAGTATTTATTCAAAATTTCTAACCGATTAATAAGTCAGAGCGGAATAAACTATAGTTCGATAGGTAGGTACCTACTCTCTTCTCTCCTCGCAGTGTTGATTACTTTTATACAACATTATAAAAAATTAATCTTTGTTTAATTTGGTTTGTTACATAAAAAAATTATTTGTTATTAAAATTTCAACAAAAAAAATATTCTCGACTGTAAAAAAAAAATCGATCCTGCCAGGATTCGAACGCGGCACCTTTTGATCCGCAGTCAGACGTTCATCCGCTGTGCCACGCAACCCAATGGGAACCGCGGCAAAATTATTGTATACAAATAAAAAATCATCATCCAAATGCAGAAACGTACGACATTGGTTACGGTAATTAATATATAGAAGATACTTGCAACGAATTCGTCAGTATGTGAATGTACAATACCATGGACCTGTTGCAATGTATGTTCGTACATTCGTATCGTTTGTCTAAATAATCGTAGCAATGTATCATGTTACATCAATAAAGTTATTGTTTTTCAAATTAAACAAAGCATTGAACCCTTTTTGATTTATTCTGAAGATGTACTCGAAAATTTAAATTATTCATAAGAAGCTAGTTCCCTCGTGACTACGATTCGAAAGCAAGGAACTCCGGGTTTCATCGATTGCATTCTGATACCGTATTATATTTTGTTCTTATTCGTGACTTCGAACAACGCTTTTATCAACTTATATAAAGTCATTCCATATTATAATTTTAATGGCTAACATCTACCATTTAATGGCTAATAAGAAATACAATAGTAATGCTTTAAATAACATAATCATTATACTTTCATTACAATATTCAAAGCTAGATATTTAGTAAAGTAAATGCACAAATTTATCCGGAAGCTTTGCCAGAACTGAAAACAAATACCAATTGCAAAATATTGAAAATCTAAAAACACAGCCGTTCAGAATCGACAGTGTTTCTACGACCTTTCTTGCCGACGTTTCGGACCCCATTTCAAATTTCATCATAAAATCAGAATTGTACCAACTACCAACCCTGCATAGAATATATTTTTCGGGACCACCCTACCCCGCCTAATACACAAATTGTAATTTTTTTTTGGCCTTTCAAACATTATCATTTTTCTAGTTCAAGCGATGTTCTACTTTGCAAAGATATAAAATATGTTTAACTTCTTGCTGCTGGAAAATTCAAATACGCCCAACTGATGTACCTATTTATTTTTTTGTTTATATTTATATTTTAGAAACGGGAATTATAAATATAATTTGAAAAAATAAGAAAAAAATTCGCTAATGTATCCTGGTGTAAAAGAACATCAAACTCAATACTTAATAACTATAACACAGAAAACTATACATAACAAATTTAACAATTACCATGATAACTTTTAATTATAGATAACCACATCGGTTTATGAACAAATTATTATTTATGAATTGTCTCCTCCCCAACACAAGTCTTTTCAGTTGCTTATTGAAGAGTCTTACATTATTTATTTCATTTATGAGGCTAGAAAGTTCATTATAGAATTCAACAGCTGTACATGTATAGGAAACCATGCGGATCTTTATATTTGTTCCCGGTTCACTTATTATATATTATTATCTCTCGCTATTGTGTAGCGTGAGTGTATGTCGCTATTTAAATACAAGGTGATATTTTTTTAAATAATTTACTAGTAACGTACACCCATAAAAAATCACAAGGGAGGCGTAAATTAATGGTTCGCGTCATAACTTAACCCTGCTTTTACAATGCGTAGTACCTACATGTATTTTATATTTGACAAGCCACGGGGAAATGCTGGTGTCTATGTCGTCTAGTCGTCGCGCTGCCGTCCGCGTGTTTGACGTTCGAGTCTCTCTCCAGCCGTATAACTCAGTTTTTTCAGGAAATTACGGACTTATAGGACATACAGATGACGAAATTATTATATTAATAACGATCCTTGTGTGACCGCGTAACATAAGCCACACTCTAATTACCTAAAGTTGTCGTTCCAGCAAGGTACGGACAGACAACGAAATTATTGTATTTAGATTAGATTAGATTAGATTATTTATTTTATAAAGCATGTCATCATCACATCAATGGTAAATGGACAATGGACTGTCATTTAACGTGGACAATGTCTCGGATATTGTATCAAAATCGCATAAAAATCTCCTCCATAGACACGGGCTGTAGACGCAGGAATAATCCATAAACAATCGGTCGCAAAAAGGAATTGGAGATAACACCGCTAACTTTCAAGCGCCAGGATTCGACTAGCAGTCTGGACACACGAGCGCTGAAGCTGAAGGAATCAATAGCCACCCGCGCTCCCGAACATTTACCCACACACCCACCCAACTCTTTCACACACGATGAGGTAAGGGTAAGGGAGTAAGGTAAGGGAGACGCCCCCTCCCTTGGTGCACTTGTTTATACACAGAACATACTGCGTGTAGAGTGTTGTCTTGTCGCCCACGGAGAAGACGGAGTACTCCCACGATCGTGAGAACTTTACATGATTAGGTTACTTACTCCTTACGTAAGCAGCTGTATTTGAAGTATTCAAAACGTCGCAAATTGACAGCACTACTGAATGCAGTAAAAATCAATTCGTCATTTTTTAATAGTATATGATATAGAACTGTGCTGCCGTCGACTAGTAAAGCTCTTTCCATTTAAGAAAGGCAATCAAATTAGTATGTGTAAGCCGTGCGTACGAGGCACATTGTTTCGTTGTGTTGGTGTTCATACCCGTGTGTCACCACGCAAGTTTACCCCTAACAGAGTTAGTAAACTTCTTAAAAATTTAACTGTGCTGCCGTCGACTAGTAAAGTTCTTTCCATTTAAGAGAAGCAATCAAATTAGTATGTGTAAGCTGTGCGTACGAGGCACATTGTTTCGTTGTGTTGGTGTTTATACCCGTGTGTCACCACGCAGTTTTGCCCCTAACAAAATTAGTAAACTACTCAAAATATTAACAAAAGATGTTTATATCTGCAAAAGGCATGTTATAAGTGTCAACAACACGGTTAATTAGGATTTTTTCCGTAGTTTGTTCTCCAATGATCCGAGTGAAAAGGGGGTGATATTTTGATTTATTGATCGTGTAGTCTTCCATTTTAGTCCAAAATGTTAATTTATTCGGATTCCAATTCCAAGCCGAAGGTATTTAAAAAAAATCATATTCTATTATTAGGTCGTGGAGGATCTAGGCCTACCCGGACTCTAGTCGCGCTCGATGCGAGCCACCAATGAGAAGCCCGGTGCCACCAGCGAAGTACCGACCGGCAGAGCGCCGGTACCACAACTACTCTTTCGCCGACCGCCGCAATCTACGCCACGTAGTCATTTTACTCGGTCATTCATTATTGTACAACTTATTCTCCAATAAATCAAAACTATAAATTGTAAATACTTATCGTCCTGCATTACCTCCTGCCTTAGCTTGCCACATACATCTACACTGTATTTGATATTCACGTAGCATGTCTTTAGCGACCTTACATAAATGAGAGTTTCGACAGATGAGCATTGGTCTTCCCACAAACACGCAACCTTCACTTCATTTCAATACGAAATACATAAAAAGCATCTCGAACGCATTTTACAGACTTTCACAAAAACACTGAATTTCAAAAATCACGTCCAAAAATCCGATAACTATGACGACGCATATAAGTACCACAAGATAACTACTCTTGAAGACAGGCGAACGATAAGCGATATGAAATACCTTTACAAAAAACTTAATAATCGCATAACTTAATAATCCTGAAATTTTAAATTCGATACACTTTAATATCCCGCAGAGACGAACAAGAGCACCACGCCTTTTCCACTTAAATCATTGGAGAACAAACTACGGTAAAAACTGTATTATTAATAGAGTTCTAGATACCTATGACACGGCCTTTGCAGATCTCGATATTTTATATTGTTTCGAGAGTTTACGTATCCTTTACGTATAAACTCGCGCGATGACATTTTTCTTCCCACACATGTTAACACACTCACGAACACATAAAAACGCATACACACACGGATACATAAAAACACAAATACACTCACACAAACTCGCTATTTGACTTTATTTTGATTTGATTGCTATTTGATTATTCTTGTATATATGTATTTTTTTGTAATTGGCTCAATAATTGGGTTTTTTTCAAGATTTATTAATTATATTATAATTATATATTAAGAAAACCAATAAATGAAAAATAAAATCAAATAAAAATTACGCTTCAAATTCAATCAAAGCATACATCTGGCGATACAGCAAGAGCGGATCCAGCTTTGGCGCCAGGGGGGTCACATAGTCGTGGTCAAGTCACAAGAAGTTACAATTTAGGGCTGGGTCCAGGTCCACCTAGGTCCTAGACCCAGCCCAGGGGGGGTCATCACCCCCATGACCCCCCCCCTGGATCCACCCTTGCGATACACATAACACATCTGCCAAAAGGTATTTTTGCGTAAAACTAAACTATTACCTACGTATATGACAATATCAATCATGTGTTCCAACAATTGAATTTCTAACACGTAGCCGTCGAATTATAGTGAAAGATGTCTGTCAATTTTCCATCTTGAATATTTAAGGGAGTAAGAGACAATCGATTGTAATGGGGTGGAAAGAATTGAAATGATTTTATTGCCGCGAAAGTATCGACTCACGCGAGAGTTTGCATTTCCTATTGTTCCGTTCCCGACGTTACATTTTATTGACATAAAGCCAAAAACGTTCGCCTCCCCGACGTGGAGCGGAGTATTCCGCGGAGAAATGGCGCCGTCCTCGTATAATGTCGCTGCTATTACACTGGCTTGGCACAAAGTTAAATAAAAATATATCTTTCCGGGGACAATTGCCAAGAGGTCATTGCATTGGATACCCCCATGTATGTACATGATGTATGCACGGTGTACGCCCACAAATATATCCCTAAATACACCCGCGATCAAACTGATTACTCTTATAATTGAATAGAATTTATTAGTATTCTAATTTAAAACATAATTTTTATATAATCTGTCTACATGCACAACAGTCGAGTATTTATGCTAAAATTGGAGAGGATCGATCCCCTTATCATCAGGTATTGTAATAACTAACTTAAATACTATTAAAGAGTTTTATTAAGGGTTTTAAAGAATTTTGTCTATCTATTTGAGTAGGGCAGGGAACCGCGTGGTGGGGGACGTTTTTTTTTTCATTAACGGAAACAAGTCTAGGACCGGAGAAGTGTTTCGAAATTTTAATATTATTCATAAGTGTTTTCTCAGATTTTCATTGATTAATTTAATAATTAATTTCGGATTACACACAGAATATTAAAGTCGAAAATTTATTTATTTATTTATGGAAACCAGGGGCGTGCAGTGGGAACATCGCAGCATGACTTTTACGTTACAAATTATTTGGAAAAAAATCGGAATACAACATATATTTCGTAATATTCCGACACAATTGTTGTCATAGTATTCATATTTTGATATATCATAAAAAACTGTAGCATAAACATTTGATTTCCATTTTTTTCCAAAATATACGTTTCCAAAAAAGTCATGCTTCAATGTTCCCACTGCACGCGCCTGATGGAAACATATTTGTACTCAGACCAAAACATGAACATCGATTGGCTCTTTGACTGTCTGACTGTCTATATTTGAGGGGTATAAAAGCAAAGGCAGCAATATCCCACTGAGGTGTTTCCGAGATAAAAAAACCAAAAAATTTTCTGGTGTATATGAAACCTACAACCTACTGGAAATAAGTTTTAAACATTTTAAAATTGCCACCCGAGTTTTCCTTAAATATATGTGTATAAATAAATATTTAACCTTTTTATTTATTTATTTGTTTACGCCCATTAGGCTTTTACATAAAGAATATAAAATAAATTTCAAAAAGCACATACATTAAACAATATCTGTATAGCACCTAAACATGAGTATAGAAGTTAAAAATATAAAGTAAAGAGCAGAAATGTGTATAGGCTTTTACATAAAAAATATAACATAAAATTATAATGAATATACATTAAACAATATAAGTTATAAGTAGTAAAATATTTTTGCTTTGATTGTTAATGTTGCTGTGTGTTTGCTACCTAATAGTGCTGCTTTTGCTATTTACATAATTGGATATTCCTGTTTTCGCTTTGATGTTTCAATCTATTTTTTAGCTGTTTTTGCTTTCAATCCTCGGTGACTGCATTGAAACATTTTTTTTTAATTCGAATATTGCTGTCTTTGTTTTTCTACCCTTCTACCACTAACGTTAGTTATTAAGTATACCTGATGATGAGAGGGACTGTTCATCTCAAAACCACAGTACGGATGAATAGTGCAAATATTGTGAAGATATATTATAGATGTCTCATAGAGACACACAAGAGTTCTTCAAAGAGCTAGAGTGAATAGAGAGTTGCTGACAAATATCAAAATCCGAAAGGTATCGTATTTGGGTCATGTGCTCAGAGGAGAAAAATATGAATTGCTCCACCTGATTCTTATGGGCAAGATAGAGGGTCGTAGAGGTGGTGGAAGGAGACAAATTTCCTGGCTCCGCAATATACGCGACTGGACGGGCATAAGAAGTGTTGGAGAGCTGTTTCGTGCTGCCCAGGACAGGGACGCTTTCTCTCGGGTGATAGTCAACGTTGGGGGGACCTGACATGGCACCAAAAGAAGAAGAAGATAGAGACGAAACTATATTTTTATATGGGAAAGTAAATATGGAAGCCTTTTTGGGTGTTCATAAAGCTTCCGACCTATCGTACGGCTGGCTCAAGTGATCACTTTACACAACGTAACGTTCACCATTCCACCCATGGTAGACTGCGTCTACTTCAGCAGTTGGAAGGATTGTGGAACCGGCAAGTCAGTTCCAAAAAACTAAGTTCAGCGAACGGGCATTTGTGGTGGCGGGTCCCAAAGCGTGGAACTCTTTGCCCTCCCTGATAAGAAACACGGATTCAGAGACTTTATTTAAGAAAAGACTTAAAACGCACTTGTTTACAAAATCTTTCCCAGAACCTTTTTAATATTGTTGTTTTTTTACTATTTGAGCTGGATTTCTTTCTCTTTTCTTTTTCATCTTATTTTTCATTTTGTGATTCTATGATTTTAGTATGTAAGAGTTTTTTGTGTGTAAAGCGCCCTTGAGGTGAAATTTTCACAAAAATGGCGAAATATAAATAATCCAATATTATTATTATTATTTTTACCACATCTCTCAAATTTTGGAATTAGTGTATATTATGTGTTTAATTTACATAACTTGTTTCGTATGTGAGTTGAATTTTCACTACCGCCACCTGCAGTTTTTACAGGTCGTAAGGCATTTGAATACCCAAAAAGACCTCCGTACCTACTTTCCTGTATAAAAATATAGCTTGATTAATGATGTCCCCCTGGGTATAAAATCCAGTATGTTCTTGAAAAATTTGGATAAAGGTACTTAAAATATTATGTGTTTAAGTTTACAAAGTATAAATAAAAATTATATTTTAAATTAAAAAATTGCTGCACGAATTGACTATTCTTTCCGAAATAGAATAATATATTCTTTGCAGGGACGGTTTGATACATTTTTTAAAATTAATATAACCCAATGCATTGCTTTAAAATGGTTTGGTAATTTTAATTGCTTGCATCAACAAGAGGTATATCGTTGTTTTTGGATCTGGTCATAGCAATGACGCTGCTCTATTGAAGCTTTCGTCCCCCGCTGGAAATTCAGTTGAATTCACCATTTAATAGAACGTCGCTTTGAATATATTAAGTACAAAAGTTGATTGGAAACGTATCGTGCGAAGTCGGTGTTGGCAGGTGCGGAAGTCGGAAACGGAGCGTCAGATTAACGACAGGCGGGAAATTTAAATTTTGAGCGCCGAACAGAAAGCAATTTTCAAGATGTTATGTTGGTAACATAAAACTTTACGTGATCTGTTTGAATGAATTGTGATTTTATAACTAAAAATTTAGTGTCTGATTTACATTTAAAATATTAGGTGTACCCAATGATATAATAAACTGTAGATACGTTACAAGCGTGAAATCGTGACAAGTCAAAAATAAGGTAATTGCCTTACTCGCATTCGTTACCGAACGGACCGAAACAAAACGCCGACTACGAAAACTACGCTGAAAAATGTCCCGAGGAAGAAGGAACAGAGTATCATAAACTATTGTAAGAATGAGTACGTTATTTTAGTCACCGTGACTTCAAATTACCTGATTTTTACGTGATTACTTGATTATGTGATTTGTTTTCTCTTTGAATTCAATATTTGCTACATATGAAAGCCGGCTAGTATGGGAATAACGTGTCTATTTTATAATACGTCAATGGGTGTACCCAAAAGTAATCAATTATTTAAGTGGCGACAAAAAAGAATTTAACTACATTTAATTATATTTTTTATCGATTTAATATCCATCGCTATCTAGGACATTTTGCCATCTTGTTGGTAGACTTTTAAGAAAAATATGCTTCTAGGTGTTTTTAAAGCGTCATTATCAAACCCTACCGGGCGCCCACTTCGATCGCTATCAGACAAGCCAAAATCACCATCGGAAAATTTTCTAAACAAACGTTGGCACTTATTTACTTTCAATACGTCTCCATACATCACAAATTTTCTTTGTTGCAACCGTTGCATTAACACCAGGTCGAAAATGAAACAACGTGCAATGACGTAAATGTTCTTCAGTTAGTTGATTGTCCGCCATTTTACAAGAGTAATAAAAAAAAAAATTTAATTGTCACAGGTCACAAGACCACGGATTATAATATTGCGTATAAAACACGTCTTTACACGTTCACTTTACTGAGCTTGACTGAAGCAAACATTCCACAACAAAAATAATTGATTACTTATGGGGATACCTATTATTTGTACACGACCTATTTTGACATACGATGTAGAGACGCGGGCTGACACTGTCCGCATCAAAGGACTCCTCAGAACATCAGAAAGGAAAGTGCTGAGATCCATTACTGGAAAAACTCTACGTGATCGTGTCCGAAATGCAGACATAAGGAAAACCTGCAAATATGAGACATGGTACGATGAAATAGATCCAGAAGGAGATTCTAGAGAGATCACATAGTCAGAATGGACAGTGACAGTGACAGACTCGTGCATACAGCTGCGAATAAAATCCCCTCTGGACGACGCCCACCGAAAAGATGGAGGGATAGCTGGACCTCGTCATCCCAGGAGGCAGAGTTTTCTGTAGCACAGATCAACAGATCTACTAAAAGATAAAGAAGAAGATGTACACGTTAGACCTTAGACCACCGTGGACGTAGAAGCCTCAAGTCTGCGTTAAATCCCAATCCAGTTCGAGATGAGAGTTAAGGGTATGATGAAGGCTTCCGAGACACGTCGAGATTAGCGATGAATGTTGATGTGCATCAGTTGGTTCAATTTTCTCTCCGTATAAAATGCAAAGGCAAAGTTTGAATGAGCAGCACTAACTAGTGTTTCACAGTCAGTAAAGAAGCCGAGACAGTATTATCAGCAGACGCCGCGGTTGACCATTAGCCATCAATCGTGTTTGACATACACGCAATCGACGATTTTACAGCACCCTTCACCTTTTACAATAAATTGGAAATTACTACAAAGGTCTGGGATAATCTACTAGATTCTGGAAGCATCGCGAAAATCGGGTCATTTTTTATTTATTTATTTTTTTATTTTATTTACGCTTCAACAGGCCAAGAGGCCCAATTACAGAGGCGAAACACATCACAAAACACCCAGGCTTGAGTAAATCACTTAGATTAATTGTGACCTCACCGGGAATCGAACCCGGAACCCTCGGTGTGAGAAGCCAGTGTCATTCCCACTGCGCTACGAGGGTCTTTTTTTATTTTATTTTTTATTTATTTACGCTTCAACAGGCCAAGAGGCCCAATTACGGAAGCGAAACACAACACAAAACACCCAGGCTTGAGTAAATCACATAGATTAATTGTGACCTCACCGGGAATCGAACCCGGAACCCTCGGTGTGAGAAGCCAGTGCCATACCCACTGGGCTACGAGGGTCTTGTAAATACGAAACGGGATCGAAGCCATGCAAGATTGGTGAACCCTGCGAATTCACCAGAGACAAGCGACAGACATAAAGGCGCGAGTGGGGTACTAGAGAGTTTTCTAGTGCGAACCTGAGCGATTTAAACAACGTCCATCAGTATATTAGAGATAAGTTATTCAGGAGTGAACTTTAGTGCGTATTACGAAATTGTTATGAATTAAAGAATGGTGCTCCGATTAAATTCGTGTCCCCCGGCTTTGGTAAATAGATAAAAATTAATTAGTTTTAAGTGTTTGATTTGTCTCCCTCAAGCACGATCCCGTGACGGTATTATATTTTTGGACGAAGTATAATTGAACATCTTTTTGTGTTGGTTGGTTGTTAGGTTGAACATTCAAAATTTTCGTATAGATTCGTTTGGTAATATATCATATTTCTCACATTAAAAATAGTTTTCATTGATAAATTAATTTAAGTTCATATCTAGGAGACTCAGGACACTTGATTCCTCTTTCGGTTTTTACCTCTAATTCCCTTATTGCTGCGTATCACATTTCAAATATCTTTTCACTCAAAGACGTGGAAATTAATTCGATATACTTGGTATAATAACGATTTACATTCGTTTATAAATTTTGTAATTATCCCCCTAACAGTAGAGGAAGGTACGGGACAAAGTATCCCATATATATGGGAGACTTGATCCGGGGGGAGCATGTCTCCCATATTTTAGGGACATATGATACACATAGGTAGACGTATGCAATTAAGCGTGTTGAAATTGTTATTGTGTTCGTAAAACTGACTTTCAACAACATCTTTACTTTTCGACTATCATTTTAAGTAGCTGGGTACACAATTATTCATTATAACAAAACCACTCATCATTCCTAAGTGATTTCTGCTTACAGCTAACTCTTTATCGATTGGTCTTCTTTCCTGAGCATTTTTTTTCGTTTTATATATTCTAGGCATAGTAGAACCCAAAAGAAAAGAAAAAAATCAATAAGCTACAATTTATTGATTGACCGGGAGATCAAATCTCCCAAAAAACGTGTACCAAGTGTCCCCGAACTGAGTTGAGGAGAGAAAATGTTATTTATAAAAAAAAACTATTTTAACTTCCTTCTTTTTCTGTGCGAAATTGAAAACTACGTAAATAATGACTTGTTTTGGAGACTTAACTACCTGTAACATCTTTTTATATAACTTTTTAATTAAAATATATAGTGTCTTTAGCAACAAACACCAAACCGTCCGCCATCTGTAGGTACTATTGTCAAGTCTGACTTATGTAACTACTTTAGAAAGTTAGCGGGTACAATAGACAATATTTCAAGTTAAAAATAATGCAATTTTCACAGAAGTTCTGGAAATCTCGTGTATCTAGTATCCCACAAGGATCAAGTGTCCTCAGTCTCCCCTATATTATTAAATTAGAAATTGTATCGTACGGAGCTATTTCGATAGTATTTTGTAAAATTGTATGTTTATATTTTTGCATAAAAGAAAATGGACGCCATATACGGACGTAAAGCGACAATTTTAAAAAATGTTTCCTTTTTTGTTTTATCAATTCCAAAAATACTAGCCATGGCCTCTGCTAATTAAAATAAAACTCCAAGATTCGAGGAGAATGCGGCAAATGTAATATGGTAAATTTTATAAAAAATACGCGAGGATATAGCGAGTGATATCGTAAAACGTCTGACGCCGTACAGTTCCCGAAACATGACGTGTTTGAGCTGAGAATATGCTAATACGATTATCATTACGGTCGCGGGTTGTTTGGAAATCGTTGTATCGATTGCAGCGCCCTTCGCGGCCGCGGGAAACTGGGGAATATAATAAATGTGAAAGGGATTGCCGCCCTCGAGGCCGGGGGTAATGGGGTAGGCAAATCGCGCGCTTGTTTTCCGACGAAAAAACGCTAATGTTTCATCATCCAAGACGGGTAGCAGCGCGGAGAAAAAATAATAAAATGCGAAGAGATTCGCTAAAACAGCGATGGCGGACCTTCTTACGTGCGCGTGCCAAAAAATATCAATAAAATGAAATTTACAAAAAGGCAGTTGCTCACGACAAAAACACACGATGCGCTTCAAATCAGATTTTTACTATTCCAAGAATAACAAATAAGTATGGACTGAGGACTATCTAGTTCCAATGTTCTTGAACAAGGTACCTTTCCCACAGGTCTAAAGACCCTAAAATCAGTGGCAGAACTTCAAACGTGGTTATTAGTAAACGACATAAGTTATATATGAACTGTATTAATATTAAATTGATGTGAGGTGTATTATTATGATAATGTCAATGAATAATATTATTGATCCGTATTATTATTTACATAAATGAAATGCCGAGGTTTTTTTACTTAAATAATTAAAATCAGCATTTACGCTGTAATTAGTTATTTTTTACTTAGAAACAACGCCAGGACCGTGTTATCCTTTAGCAACACGGTCCAATGACATGAAATGGGTTCATTCACCCCTCCGTAGCTGGTTCAGTAATTTTTAATGGGGAAAAATGAAAAGTTTTTCAGCATTTTATCAAAAAAATTCATTTATATCTGGTTTCATTTGGTTGGTCACTTTCAGTAATATGCACGGTTTCATTAGTCAATCTACTTCTAAAATTTTATTATATAAAATGTGGTTCAAGAAATATTTTTGCAGTAAAAAAAGTGTCTGTCGATTTGGTTGACTTTATAGTTGAAGTTATAGATGTTTGGCACACATAAAAAACCACGTATTAACAATATTAAAGCAAATATTATAAAAATGTAAAAATATACATTAGCACGACCTTAGCGACTACCTTTTGAGGTTTCGCAATTGCTTGATTAGAAATTGCTTACAAAACTGATGCCAAGATTGCATAGTACCTAATTACAAGGTTTTATCAGCGGACATTTCCAAACTGATAACAAACTTTCTGTCAAAAGCAACTGCGCGCAGTCAAACATCGACAATTACATGGAATACAGAAATCTATACGAGAAGCCCCTTTTTGGCATTTCGATTACACAACTAAAATCGTAATTCAATAAACTATTATAATTCTACACATATTTACACTTGGACTTATGACTCACTCAACTTACCACTAACACTGCACTTGATACTTTGTAGATACATAATTACTACCTTATGAAAATAAATATTACTGACGAATTTGAAAAAATATTATAATTGTGTTCTATAACGCCACTCTGGGACAGGCGTAGCCTGTGTAATTTATCTTATATTTTTATTGTTAAATTAGTATTAAGTACCTTTATTTGTAAACAAGGATTTTTTGAAATAAAAAAATAAAATAAAAAATTTCAATTCTATAACCAACCATTCGTCAGATTTTCAATTGAGCCATTCTTTATGATTATGATTGGTACTCGATTTAATATTGTAACGAAGTGGAAAGCAGAAGGAATAGCGCCGAATATCCGAATCCCTTGTAATATTACACAACACTATAGCAGGATTAAAAACAGATATAGCAATCTACAGTAGTCTAAAATATTAGAGAAACGCCTGGGACAACCTAGAAACGACGGGAACCTTTTCCTAAACACAAGAGAGGAAAAAAATCATCTCGAGAGTTAGATAAAATCTGCGTTTGGGTATAAATCAGGACCACCGTTTTGATAAATCGTACAGTGCGAAGTAAGTCGCGAGACGACGGTATATCCAGTCATAATTATACATGAAATACATAATTTATATTACCGGAGCACTAATTTCAAGAGAATAAATTTTTAACAGTTACCCAACAACCTTAAACAATATATGAAATATACACACTTTCTTTGACAACTAACTTCTGGTACCGTCAAAACGGGTGCGCGCGCGTTTCTTTGCATACTAAAATTTCACTTTAACAGCTAACTTCATGATCTCGCATTTCTGCTATAATAAAAATTTTACCCTAAATAGCCTAAATGGATCAAAAAAAGTATAACTTCAAAAAAAGGATTTATTTACGAGTGATATATTGCGAAATAGTAGTAAAGATTAAAGAAAAGCGTTATGTTTAATTCGTGTTAAGTGATTTTGTATATTAAATAATTGATTAATCATTATTTAAAAAAACGCTAATTAATTTCTTGTATTTTCATTCGTTCCTCCCTAGCTACGACACGTGTCAATACAAAGGTTTTAAAAAACATAACCTCCAGTGATAAAAAATGTCAATAAGAGTGTTGCCAGCATAACAGTATATTTATGTAACGATTTTTTTTTTATAAAATTAACAGCCTATATTTCCTATCCGTGAGTTACGTCCACGTGCCAGTTGAAGTGTTGTACGTGCCGCCTGTGGCGCGCATGCCCTAGGTTTGCCACAACTGGCCTAGAAGATGGCGGCTCGCGGTATGCCAATTTTCTCGACCTTTTTTTTAAAGTGAATATTGCGTTATGACGTGCGCTTTTATGAGACATCATCGGATAGCCAATTTGAATATAAGATTCGAAAATATAAGTTTAAAAATTGAACGGCAAACCTAACCTTCCACTTTATCTGTCAATCTGATCCAATGAAATGGAATCTAATACAAAATTTAGAAAGAAATCTTAAAATAGTTACGAACGTATCCAATCACATTTATTGATTCACATACAGATTTAACATCGTTTAGTATGCAACATTTCAACGTTTATTCAGAAGGGAAAAGCTACATCAATTATTCGATGTCGGTGACGCTTGGTCGTATCTACGTGACGGCCAAAGCATAATACAAAACCATACATAGATTCAATGATATAACATAGATTAGTAAAAAAAAGTAACCCATAAAAACCAAGTTTTTATTGTACTCCCTTTCTTTGTAAAATATAACAACAATTAAAGGCGAATTAAAACATATAATATAACACTAAACTTACAGTAATAATATATTTCTAAAATGTCAGATGTTTTGATAAGACACTTCATGCTTTGAAGATTAAATTCTAAAAACATTTGTCAGTCAATTTAGATTTTCGTAGTGAAGTACCTGTTATGTATACCGATTACCGACGGAGTAATTCAAATTTAGAAAATATTTCGCGACGTTATCAGACCGCCGTTGCTATAATCAAACATTGGTAATGATTCCAATTTGAAAAACCATAAAAATTTCTAAAAATCCTAAATTATACTTTAATTATTAATATTTTTAACGAAAATTTGATTGATCTTCTTGATCGTCGCCACGAGTCTGCTTGCAAAGTTTCAGCTCGATTGGATCACGGGAAAAGGGTTAAATATCGATCCAAAGTTTTTTCGTCAGATAAGCAGACAAGACGACAAGTAGACAAGCAGACGCTACGAGTTAAAAGAAAGGGAGTAATAAAATTTCTAAAATAATGAAATTATTTTATATAGGTAGGTTAACCTACAGTTATAATTATTCCGCTCACGCGATAACTAGTGATTTAAAAATTCTTTGTGCAATTCCAAGTGGTATAAAATAACTTCATTTTCAGGAAAAGAAAGCACTATATTTCAAAACAGTGCAAATATAATTAATAATGTGTATTATATTAAAATAAACTTCAATTCTAGTGAAATTATCTCATTTTAGTGGGTGTAGTAAAAATTGACACGTTGTAATCACAAAATATTATTATTTCGATCGGGCTGAAGTGAAATTTGTATACTACGATACTTCAGTACCATATTATCCAGCACACTGATTTTAATGGCCATTTTAATACGAGCTTAAGGCAGCTAGCTAATACGTCAGCATGAGCAGGTATTTAACGTCACACAGCTGCGAATAAGGTTTATTATAGGGATGGGCGTTGAATGGACGGACTAGTTGAAATCAACCGTTGACGTTGCATCGACGCGTCGACCGTTTACGTTTATCGCATGGACTAGTTGAATTCGTAGACGGTGGACAGCGGACGCCGTGGTCGGTGGACGATTCGAGATTAACGCAATGCAAAGCAACGAGCGAGAGCAAGACAAAACGTCTCCGTTTATTTCTCTGTCTCGCTGTCGTCTTGTAGATGCCATAGACGTCATAGACGGCTCGACAGGTAATTTCATTTCAACTCTAAAGTACACTACCATAGAGTGCAGATCTGTGTACACGAACGATGACTAGAGATTTGAAATTTGAATACATGCGTAGGGCGAGATAGGCTTAATAAGCTATTATCTATTATTTTTTTACTTGATTTTTTGTGATGTCACGTGCGACGATTCGGTGAATTCCTAATTTTACGCTGTATAAAATAAAACAATTCTGTTTAATTATTTTATTTTTTATTGAACTATTATTAATTAACAGGCCGGCTAGATATTTTTCTAAAATCAATATTTTATTCGATCTATCTCGACTTCTTATATTTACCTGAAAAGGGATTCTAAAATTTAATTATTGTGTTATTTCCTTACTTTTCAACTTTAGCATATAAATGATAAACAAACTTGTAGGGAATAAAATTTTCTATACCTAACTATGGTCCTTATTCAGGAGTCCAACATTAATATTATATATGTAATATAATCTTGAATTTAGGTATAATTAATTTTTATTAAAAATTCCCTATTTTCAACTTTATAGATAAAAAAATAAATCTATTATAATTTTGTTTACACCACTTTTTATTGTTTTTTTTACATGTTTCGGGAACAATGTTCCTTTTCTCAGATTGAGCATTAAACTAAAGTTGACAAATAGTACAGATATATTTATTTATTAATAATGTCACCACAAAGTGAAAGCCTGACTTTGAAAGATGTATTCTTCAATAAATTTCTATATAACATCTCAAATGTAAAGTATTTTTAAATTATGTATTTATTTATAAATTTATAGATAATAAATAAATGTAAAGTATTTTTTACCGCACCTCATAACTGGTGCCTTTATTACGCAAAATCATTGTTTCCTTCCATTTTATTTACTCACATTTTAATGCTTATACCCAATACTATGACTGCTTATATATGTAGTTTATATTTATATTTTACTGCTAACACCTGATATTGCTGTGTATACCTACTTCTTTCTTTGTTATATATAGAAAGAAGTATATAAAACAATATGTAAAAGCCTATAATGTGCGTAAACAAATAAATAATAAAATATTTATTTTTACATATAAGCACAAGTAGCGGTTTTACTTTCCCCGAAACTATATTCCTTCGAACTTCTTTAAATTTTAAAAATTAACGTCATAAAAATAGCCAACGGTTGAGCCGTCGAGAAGTGTCGCGTTGAACCGTAGACAGTTGACCATCGTCCCGATGTTTAGATAGAACGTCCGCGACGTCCGCGTAACGAAGTTGACGCGTCAACTAGTTGACGAATTCAACTAGTTGATCGTCTCGTCGACGGATGGACATGGACGGTCTCGTTTCGTCGACGGTAAATACGTCGACGACCCATCCCTAGTTTATTAGAGATCAAATTAGTTCTGAAATTACCAAGTACAGGCATAATTTACACATTCTCAGTAGTTCATACACATTCATTTACACAATGATTATAATAAATTGTTCTCTTAAACTGACGAGTTTTTCTGTCCACGCATCTTTCATATTTCTCGTTTGACAGCTGGGCTGCCGTCTTCATGCTCTGAAAGAGCTTACGAGCGGCTAGCAGTCGCTCATTCCATGACTATCGAGCAAATAATCCTACAAAGTAAAGCAAATTGAAATCTACTTAGGCCCGGTTGCTTCAAGTTGGATTATAATAAAAGTTCGTTTAAAGCATAGATTTTTAATAAACGGATTGTTTGATTGGTCGGGAACGCAAAAATCTATGCTTTAAACGAACTTTTATTTTAATACAACTGATTAATGTTGCCGTATTTACCAAACGTTAAGTGAAATGTAGGTACTGTGATTTTTATTTGATGTATACTTGTTTGATGATTAGCAGGTTTAAAGGATTATCAAATTAATGAATTTCATTTATGGCAAGCAGAATTCAATTTATGATTTTAATTTAATGTATTATATTAATAATTATTATTCATTTTAAACCCCTTATTTTAAGATGGTATCTTACTAACTTACTTTCTTACCGTTACGCCATTTCCCCGTGGGGATAAGCAGAGAGGATAGAACGCCACACTCTTCTGTCCTGACATACAACTCTCGCCTCATCCACATTCATACAAATTCGCGAGGCTTCTAACGGGACCATCTTCCAGTATCTGGTTAATCTGGTCGCGCCACGTCTTCCGCGGTCGCCCTCTCTGGCACCGTCAACACTTGCGCTATATATCTCAGTTACCATTCTTTCCTCATCCATTCCCTCAACATGTCCAAACCACCTGAGGGTTATTTAAGAATCTTAACAAGGCGCTTCCATATTCCCCTATCTTGAACTGTTTCAGTAGGTACTTGATACAAAAGTATGTGTGTTTTATAATGACTACTTAAAATATAAATTCAGGTGTACGTTACAATAATTGTTTAAGCAAAATAAGTTTTATAAAAACAAATGAGATAGGTACGTTCAATTTTACATGTCACATAAATTAAATGCCATAATTAGAAATAGGATAATTTATATATTTTTATGGAGTTTTCAAATATGAAAAATATTCCCTTTAATACAAGTCAAATAAAATGAATTCCATTCCAAATGGAAAACATTCCAATCGGAATTTTTTCAGGATTTTTGTTATTTTATTTAACTTTAATTGAAACGAATGAATTTACTATAATGATACTTCAACGTTTTGTAAAAATAAGTCGGATATTTAAAAAAAAAATGCAAACTTTGATGTCGTACATCTCTTTAACTATTGATATTGTCATGGTTGCTTGAACATTTTCGACTCATAACATGGCTGAAATCCACCTGTTATGAGACAGCCTGTATACTAACAACTAACATACCTAAACATTTTGTTAAGTTCACCTCTCATTACAAACACACAATTTTACGTAAATATATTCACACACACACATACAGTCGTTTAAGTAATCTATCCTATGCAAATTTATGTTATGATATATTAGCATAGGTACTACACGGTATACCTACTCGTAGGTATGTTACACTGTAAATAATTAAATGTTAACACATTTAATTTATCTATGCACGTGCCGTATTGTGCCATTATTTAATTAATTAGTTAATTACTAAGGGATGGTGAAAACAGTATGAAATTCAATGGCTGTGTACGAACAATTTTACTGCCGGCCAAATTTTATTGGGGTACTCGCCGAATCAACAAATTCTATATTAAAACCAGTTGCCATTTGTGTTGCTATTAGAAATCATTTGCTAAGCCAACCCGTAATGTTTTTGTGTAATTTCTGTTAACAAAAAACTTATTTAATATATATAGGTCCTACAAAAATATTTTAATACCACAGCGCAATCAAAATACACCTAAAAAAATATATAAGGGCTTCTTATTTAATATACGGACCTTTTGAAGTATGCAATATTTCAAGCATACGGTTGAATGTTAAAAGGTACGGTGTTTTCTCGTGGATTTTGTTTTTAGTTTAATCTATGTTCGGGTAATTAATCTCGCGTAACAAATTTATATTATGGTCTGGGGTATTATGCGAACGTAAGCACATTTTATTAAACAACATTTAAATAACATTTCGTTTAAAATATATATTACTCGCATAACTAAAATTACATATTAACAGAAGACTTCATTCTTATTTCAATTTCAATTTTATTCCTATTTCAATAACAAAGTATTATATTTTATTTTTAATGTGACTCTAACGAAATACTTGGTACAAAATACATTAAAAAATACATTAGGTACCTACTTATTCAAAACTCTGCCTACTATCCCAATTACAAGTGTTTTCGGTCTGCTTTAGCAACGTGCTTATACATTTAGAGTATCAATGTAGGCTGATTGTGTAAGAATACATATATAAATAAATAATTGACTTTATGTGTTTTATGGATTCAGGTTAGGTTAGATTAGGAGTAACTTTTTAAATGATCATATGATATCTGCTAGAATATCAACTTCAATGTTGTGGTCCACATAATACATATTGTAAACGTAAGCTACACGATTCGCCGCGCACGTGGAGATGAAGGTGTGATATGTGGAGGGAAATGCGATTGGGAATAGGAAAGGTTAAGAAGAGTGACGAGACGAGAAGTGGACTGTATGGTCGAGAGGAAGGGACGTTTAGACTCACCTTGTCTTTCGGCGCCCCTTCCAGCTGTCACCTCACCAAACACTTAATTCACTCGGTTGGATCCAACACGCGATAATCCGATTGTCCGGCGGTGTCGAGAGGAGAGAATTTATACGCACACTTAAATATCAAGACGATAATTTACAGGGCAGGAGGTTATAAATCTGTCCTGTAGGTTCAACAACGAGAAAACGAGACTTTCGAAACGAAAAGGTAACTGGTACTCGTCGAAACGAAAAGTGTAACAGGTATATGGAGGAAGAATTAATTTCTATAGTGACAAATCAGCGTCGCCACATAAGAAAAAAAATCCGTAAAATCTATTTGTGTGCCAACGTGACGTCACGAATATCGAACAGTTTATTTGACACATTCTTGTGATGGGAGAAATATAACTAACATTATAATATAAGCTTAACTGATAATCGTGTGTAGCATAACAAGATGGTATATTTTTCGTTGGGACTCCAGTTTGCATATTTTGAAATAGTCAAGACAATCCTCGTGGCTGTAAATATTTCTGTGCTGATCACCTCTGTAGGACAAAATATATAGAAACTTTTTATGCACTCTTTCGATTCTTGCAACATGTGTTGTATGATATGATGTCTAAATAATTTATGAATATTCCAAGATTCTTCATACTAGTACGTGCAGACAATTTTTTGACTTTGTGAGTAAAGTCTTGAGTAATTTTTTTTATAAATCCCAACACAGTACATGCTTAACATGAAAATGTTTAACCTGACAATGTGTTTGATTTCATTATCAGGTAATATAATTAAAATGTATTAAACTTATTCATTTCTACTCCTTGGAACTATTCCTTTATTCCATTTAAGACGTTTAAATATTTTCCTAGAATGATACTTTGTAATTAATGTAATATTATCATTCCACCAATTAAAGCACTAATGAGTTTTCAAAACACGACGGATATTAATTTCCAAAGTTCAAAAGTAATTGCAAGGCTTGTCACGTCTGAAATTCTCTTCACTCAGTTGTGAGGTATCTCGGAAATATCATTTTCTTTCTTCCCGCCGGTTCGGCACATTATTTCAAATCTTTAACTTTTGACCTTGGCGTAGTTAGGTAGGTACCTAAAAAAATTGGACCCTCGATCCAAAATGAAAAATGACGCCGGGCCTCCATAAAAAGTGACTCCCTGAATGTACCCACCTACATTAATATTAGTAGAATACGCATAATAAAGTACGCGGTTTATCAATTAATTAATTAAATATATTATAGCGATTACGTCTGAGTATTTTATATAATATCGCGGGATCCTGGCGGTGAGAGACACACTTTAAATTAATTAAATAAATCACCGTACACGAATTTGACTAAAGATCTATTCCATCATCAAATTTCGCGCTAGTCATTCGCGAATCTTCCACTTGCATCTACTAATTCTGATTCACGTCGTTTATATCGCTCTGATCACCACCGAACACTCGCATCTCGGTAGGTACTTTATCGCTCAAACGGTTATTTTGACCAGTTACACATGGTACAGTTATTTGGGTTCGATCTGATTGTGTTGATGATTGGTAACTGAAATAAATCTGTCATCTAGTATCGATAGTTGCCAATCGAAATCCGAAAAATTCGTTACCAACATAAAGTTATAATACATAATGTGTCGAAACGAGATATACATTATACGGCGCAGACCTTTTTGGCGTCTATCTAACATGGGCTCCAATGCACCGCATTTGCCTTATTGATTAATTACCCCACTGACTTTTGATGTCCGCGTCGCCGTCGTTGTGTTCAATTGACGTAATATAAACTGCATAGCCAAATTGTACAATACCCCTTGTATTGTTATGCAGATGATACAGTGATTCTGGGTGACCGCTTGGTTGATTTATAGCCTTCGCTGACCTGGGCGAATAATTTGGTTGAACAATGGTACCTTCCTACTTCCCTAATGTGTGGGGCGAGAATTGAGTTCAGCCGATGGCACAGGTGTGCCGGAAAACTAGGCCGCCGCGTATGGACCCAATTATTTAGAACAAAACGTTTTCGGATAAAATACTCGTGCGAGGGAGATTTAATATGTCATAGTGGACGTATAGAAACTAATAATTTCATTTAACTAATCAAAAAACGTTAAAAGTTAACTGATAAAGTACCAAAATTAATTATAAAAATTATTTAAAAACTTACATTATTGAAAAGACAATAGTCTTTGAAATTAATTGTAAAGATTTCACATCAATTCATTCAATTCTTTTCATCTTACGCTGTTTTTTTTTTAATTAGGGAAATACATCTTCACATTTTGTACATATTGTTTATCTTTTTTTACATTTAGGAGTTTATTCGAATGTATTTGTCGTGTAAAAAATAATTGAGGATAGAGTTGAAATATGAAAGTAGAGTTAGAGAAGGTACAAAGTGTTGTGTACTTGGGTTGCAATGTAAATGGAAGATGGGATCCTTCTGTTGAAATCAAATGTCGCATTGAGCAAGCTCGTGCAACCTTTACCCACGTGAAAAAAATGTTTTGCAGTCATGATCTTAGCTTTGGATTACGGATACGAATGATACGTGTTTTCAATATTATTTTATGGAATGGAAGCATAGATGCTTACCGAAGAATTAACAAGGCGACGTGAGACATTCGAGATGTGGGTCTATAGATGAATACTCATAAGTAATAATGGATTTAAAGAGTTCCGAATGAAAATGTTATGGTTCGTGTGAATAAAGAAAAATAAGTGATTAAAATAATAAAAATCCAAAAACGTCAATATCTCGGACATAAATGAAAATGCAGAGAAAGATTGCCGGAATTTGGGGCCCTGGAAGAAGGAGAAAAGCAGAGGTAGTGGTTTGGCCTACTACTGTAGAGCTTTTTCGGGCCGCAGTAAATAAAGTTCTCATAGCCAACGGCCGTTGAACGGATAGGGCACAAAAATAATAAGAAAAAATAATTGGGTTATATAAAAATTTACACCTCACATCAACGAAAAGTTGACATGGTCATCGTGTTCTTTTATCTAAAAATTCATATATTTACAAAAATAATTTAATTTTGTACATAACTTTTTCTATTTTTTATTACAAAACCTTCGCGTCTTTCGCGGTGTCCTAGGTTGGGTTATCAAAGCTAGTATTATTAATAATATTTTATTATTCCTGACCTTGAGAAATAACAGTCTAATCTATTATGTCAATTAAAACATAAATAAAATAGATATGCTTTATTAATTATTTAATTAAATACATTTAAAAATTTACTTGACGCAATCATTGGCATCTTTCAATATTGTATCGTGTTACCAAGACTGCCTATAATAAGGCGCAATAATGGCAAACTATAGAAGTCTCAGAGACGAAGCAATTTATAAGGGAAACATGCATGGAAGTTTTTATAGGGTGGCCCCAGGGCTTACAAACTGTATTAAGTGGCTTAAGAAATCATCTATATTATTAAACGCATAATATATATTTTTTATTATATAAGTATCGTTACCAGCGGGACATCTATGTATAACAATGTCATGTAAATTATAAATTTTCGACCATAGATGGCTATAGAAAAGTTCCTTCAAATATTTGACAGATAAAGAACACATACCACATTCAAAATTGTGGATAAAGGTGGAATCGGTTAACACTGCATTGTGTATCATCACGTGAGCCAGCTATTACAGAGCATAATCCCTGTGGCCACCCTATAAGAAATTCATTTCTTTTTTTCATATATGTAGCTTCGTCTCTGTCAGAGTTCTGTAATTAATCTTAATTAATGATTATCCCTCTACATATTTCAGGTCCACCATAACCAAAGGAAATGAGGATCACATGGAGATCAAGCGGAGGATCACAGCGTTAAACAAGGAACAACCCCTACAAAACAATCATAAGAATAGTAGTGTAAAGTAAGAATCATGCGAATGCGAAGCACGGACAATGATATGCGGAGATGATGAACATATTTGAGAGAAGATTTCTATGCGAAATCCTGCGATCCGTGATCGACGGCGAAACTTAGAGAATACGATACAAAGTCGAGTTACATATATAACATCTATAAGGCTTGGAATTCCGTCGTCATGGATGCCTAGAATCCTTGAGGGACATCTAGGTGAAAGAAGAAGAGTCGGCAGACTTAGGCTAAGGTGGGAAACGAGGTCGACCAAATACCGGGGACATGCTGGGCGGACTGGGCAAACTGGTCGGACCGTCTTATTCGCAACGGAAGACATGAGGAGTCGGAGGCGACTAATGGAGGCTGTGGAGCTATTGATGAAGAAGAATGATTAATATCCCTCTGTGGACAAACTCTAGTAATTGTGTTCTTAGAACAAACATTTAAAAATACTTTCACTGTAATATTAGTCTGTAAACAATTGTAAGAAATAATACAAATAATTCAATTGTGTACAAATTAAAATGACTACTTTTAAAACGCATTACGCATCTAAAATATGTGCAGAATATTTTTCTAAAAAAATATTCATATATTCGATGTAAATAAAGCAAAAATT
Organism: Agrypnia vestita; assembly: GCA_016648135.1. NCBI lineage: Eukaryota > Metazoa > Arthropoda > Insecta > Trichoptera > Phryganeidae > Agrypnia > Agrypnia vestita. The sequence continues at coordinate 13,150 of JADDOH010024986.1, read as the reverse complement.
TTGATCCCCCGATCCCCCACTTACTACGGTCATACCTCAGGTGAAGCCTCTTTGCGGGGATGACGTCTGTCATGAAAAAATGCCACCTGGTCGCGATTGAAAAGGACCGATATGAGAGCTTTTGCTCGTAAAACGGTCCGGGGTAAGCGAAGGGTCGCCATTTACTGCTACGATTCATCTAATATGCGCATATTGGGTGGGCCGTAGCAAAGTGCCTATGCTTGGTTTTTCGAGGTGTATGTGGTAGACTTCTTTCCATTTAAGAAAAGCAATCGAATTAGTATGTGTAAGCCGTGCGTATGACGCACATTGTTTCGAAGCGCTGGTGAAAGTGTGTTAATTATTTAATGTATATTATAGATATCTCACAGAGACGAAACTGTATTTTATTATGGGAAAGTAGGTATAGAAGTCATTTGGGTGTACATAGGACTTATGACCTATCTTTATGGTTGGCTTAAGTGATCACTTTACACAATTGTAACATTCGCCATTTCCACCCATGATAGAATATACCATGCTTATTCTTTTTTTTGGAAGTTGTATATATGTTCAAATTGCGTGGAAAGCTTTCACTTATGAGTTGTAAGCGCCTTTCCATGCGGCGTACAAAAGCCATTTCATGCCCCTAAATCTAGTGGATTTTTATAAGCGACAACTGTGGGGAATCAAATTTGAACAATATACAACTTCCAAAAAAATGAATAAGCATGGTATATTCTATCATGGGTGGAAATGGTGAATGTTACAATTGTGTAAAGTGATCACTTAAGCCAACCATAAAGATAGGTCATAAGTCCTATGTACACCCAAATGACTTCTATACCTACTTTCCCATAATAAAATACTGTTTCGTCTCTGTGAGATATCTATAATATACATTAATTGATTAATAATGTCTCTGTGACATAAATCCAGCACTGTTCTGAAAGATTTGAACAAACTTAAAATATTCTGTGTTAATTATCTTTCTCCTATGTTATTCCAGCTGATTACATTTAGTCTGTATCCGTGTCTTTCTTGTTCCTTTCTTTTTATTCTATTTTTTTATATATTTTTATTCCGGCTGTGGTGTGTATTCCGGCCGCGAGAGTTTCGAACGGCGACGAATGCGATATGAGTCCGACATCTGTGGGCGAGTAGACGCTCCAGTCACCGCGAAAGAAAAAAGGGCCAATGAGCGGTGAACCTACAACACGTGGAACCTTCCAGAAAAATAATTTCCACCTGCGACCGCGAGGGCCTAGGGTATGGGGCCCCATTACAATATAGTATTTCGGGAGTGCGTTACCAATTAACTCTTTATCGCACGTGTCATACCTAACACTTTGCACTAACTTTAACTTTCAAACTTTACTAACGAATGTTCACTTACCTTGTATTTATTGTAATATACCGTTTTGATCCCCGATAAGTGTTTCAATCTTGTCTACCCTATGGATGTCCCACAAAAGCTTAGAGCGCCTCATTAGATATGAGTAACATTCTAATTTCATCCATCATAAGTTTGAGTTAACTTAACACTGGAATCTGGTACAGACATTTATTCTGGGTGTTTGGGGTATCACGTACGTACGATAAACGTAAATTTCCAGATCTTTTGTGTATCCACGTGATAAGATGTTGTTTCAATATGAGTTGTAAAACAACCGTTTCCATTTTATTTTCTTCCATTTTTTTCTTTCATATTGCATGCTACTTTTATATTTTTTTCATTATTTTTACTGTTTGGTAAGTATTCTGGTAGATTAGATAATAATTATAAATTAATTCCTTTTGATGTCGTAAATTTATTTCCTAATATGCCAATAATAGAGAGTAAAAATTCAATTTCTAAATTACTCAATAACTCTGTTTTACCTAAAGATTTAATTCAGGATTCAACTAATCTTTTTAATGTATGTTTAACATTATTTACCAGCAAAATGAGGGTCTCCCCATGGGCCCATTGAACCCCCTTATTGCTGACATATTTATGAATAAAACGAAATTTAATCGCTTAATCAGACTCTAGTAAAAAATGTGGACTGGTACAGAGCGCCAACTTAATAATTTTTTTACCTACATTAATTCTCTCCACACCCAAATTAAAATTACATTTGAAGTTGGTATTAATTCATCTTTTAATTTTTTAGACTTCACACTATCAGTAGTTAAAATAAAATAAATGTTGATATAGATACTCGTATATCGCAAACCCACACATACTGTCATTATCATTCACAACACATCCAATCATCTAATTTCTCATAAGCATTCAGCCTTTCACTCAATGGTAATTTCTCAAATGAATTAAACATAATTAAAAAAATAACGTCAAACAATGGTTAATGGTTATGCCCCTACCCTGATTGATATAATTCTAAATAAAAAACTGAAACAGATAGCTATTAATAACTTTTTGTTTTCTACCCTCTGTCTAATAACGACATAAGATACCATTGACGTAGAATATTATATATCAATAATTTCTCTTCCCTTTGTCTTAATAGCCTTCCTTCTGATGTAAGACCAGCTTTCTATACCTACAAATAACAATTTAAGTAAATTATTAATTAACACAAAAGATACTCGAAGGTACTCGATGATACAAACAATAAGAAGTTACTCTGGTATTTATAAATTAACTTATAACAATTGTCCATCTTTTTATATAGGAAAAACTGCTCGAAATGTTATTATTCGAGTTAAGGAGCACATAAATATTTTAGTAGTAACGGCTCCTCCGAATATTCCCACCACCTGATTGATAAAAATCATTCGTTTTGTAATATCACAGGGTAAGTATTCTTCATTGAAATGGTTCTGGACTTAGATTAGGTAACACAGAACCTCTTGAAATAAAAAAATCAATTAATACTAATAGTGATATTCTTAATAACCAATTACATTTATTCGATAGTCCTATATTAAATATTTACCATTTTAAAACCAACTAATACCCATCATCCATGTATTACCTCTCCCCTTCCCTTTCCCGTCCACCGGCGTTCTGTCACTTGTCTTAATTTGTCTCTTTCTTTTCCATACATTCGTCTATCTTTTTCTTTCTTGTGTATTTTATATTTTGTCTCTTTCTTATGTATTTGTATATTTTGTTATTTTTTTTCTATGTAATTTATATTATGTTTACATTTATTGCACTTCTTTATATTTATTGTTTAATTCTTAAAAGTGCCCTGATGAAGCTTGAGGAAAGTGAAACCGGTTGTCACATTAACCAATAAATAGTGGTTTTATACCAAGTTAACGTGTTTAATTTATGAAATATTAAATAAATATCTAAGGTGATTAAATGATAAACAAAGGCTACCTACCTCAGAACAGGTATCTATATATATCTAGCGAGGCAGATAGGGGCTTGCTACATATAATATTTACATCCATGTACGTATACGTATATGTATTAAGCTATTTATTTTCATATGTCCAACAAACACTGATTTATCAGTAAAGAAATGAAATGCATTAATTTCCAATACAAAAAATCATCCTAATTTTCTAACATGACAATTTATAATCTACTGTTCAATGTACTTAGATACACAATAATATTTTACGTCGAATATTACGTTTGAACATAGTTTTGTACCAAGGAATAATCATTTATTATTCTTTCAACTGTCTTAATCATATCGAAGCAGTTAAATTTAATATATCCTTCTTAAAGATCCGTGAGCATTGCAACCACTTTCGTGTCATGCATTCCACACATGCTCGTTGTGTCTTATTTTATCTAGTAATTGCTTCGTGCGATTAATTCTTCCTGGTATATTTCTTTCAGTAGCTCGGTGTGGAGTTTCCGGTAGTAGAAATAAAAGCGGTTATTTAATTCCTCCTGTTTCCGTAATTAGAACGGCTGCGATGACGTAGATCGCGCAGCCCCGGCCGGTGTAACTAATAACCAGGCCCCGACGTACACGCGTTATTCGATATAGCCACGATAATCATTTTACCTTCAGCCGTTTTTAGAAGGTGAAATGCCCAAACACGATTCGTGGCTTCAACCTTCCACGTGCGTGCGATTCAAAATAACATCCCCCCGCAGGCCGGCGCCGTTGCTCAACGCGTCCGTCATGTCTGACACCCTTTTTAAAATGAGCCGGCGTAGTTTTCATCTTTAAAAATCAGATGTTACGATTGAATCGATCAATTTGTTTTCAAGCGTTATTACTGCAATTGTTTACTTTATTATTATTTGTTAATAATACGGAATCGAGTAGAAATACTGCGGAGGTATTCTAATGTCTATTATTTTGCTATCTAAGTAAAAACTCAGTACCCACGTTATTAAAATAATGTGTTTTCTAAACAGATTCACTAAATATACCTATATTATTGATAGATATGATAAAAACTATTCAGAATAATCATTTAACTTGGTGAAAAAAATAAACCATGCTACCTCTACGTGAGTTTAATTATAATTTTATATTATACCTCGAAACTTGAGTGTTAAAATATATAAAATTTTAATCAAACTCACGTTGAGGTATCAAAATTTATGCTCTTCACTTAATTATACCTGTTAAAAAATATTTTTATTCATTCACAAAGTCACAGTATAGTCATTCATAAAGAATAAAAAATGCTCATTGAAACATTAGTCGAACAAATATTTAGCTATTTTCACGTGTTTTGTTGTTCCTTTTTACAGTTTTAAATATTACTTGAATTGTCTATTAGTCTAAATTTTCTATTAATTATGTAAATGGAAATATTTTAATCAATATAAATTCATTAAAGCACGATAGGTCAGACTATATTTTAGCGTAGACACTCCGACAATGAGCTCTTCACTTTCTTTAATAACTTTGAACAACTTAGAGAACATATACACCGACCTATAATGATGTGAATACATATAACATCATCGTTTGGAAAACTTGGAATTGTTATGCTATTAAGATTAAAGCCCTCTCTACACTTTGATAGTGAAACTTTATGTTCCTCGATTTTCCTAATCGAACAACACAGTGCTTGATGCTTATGAGATTAGATGTAGTGTTGTAAAAGCTGTGGTGCACGTGACAATAGCTTTTTATTAATTCTTAAGAAATATTGACTGATCGCAATGAATCAATGAAAATTCATTCAGTTTTTTTTTACAATAAGTAATGAAATATTTTATTAGAGTTATAATAATAAGCTCTGTAATATATTTAATGAAACAAGACCAAAGTCAAAAACTGGAAAGAAATAGAAATCATTAGAGGAGTACTCTCAATAAGGCTAAAACCCACCACTTTTTGAGACAATCTGACAAAAACTCATCATCTTCTTGTGCACCATTCGTACAATGGATGTTGGCCATCATCAGTTGTTTATCTATTGCGGCCCGGGATAGCTCTACAGGAGACTGGCCAAACCACTGTCTCAGATTTTACAGCCACGATGTCCCGACTTCCGGCAATCTTTCCCTGCACAATGAGGTGCAAAATCTCGTACTTCTCTGGATGTCATCACATGTGCGAGATATTCGAGTTTTCGGATTTTTATTGTTTTACTTACTTTTTTTCCTATATGTATCCGAACCGTAATCACCTTTATTCGTAACTCCGTCCTAAAGACGCATTTGTTTAGACAATCATACAAAAATCTATAGAATCGGACCGTTACATCACTTTGTAATGTTTCCCACTCCTAGTATGCACTCCGCGAAAATACTTGATTCTTTCTAGCACTCCCAACTATAATATTATAGATTTAAATGTTAATTCCATTTTTCGCATGCCATCTAATAAATAAGTATGTAATAAAAAACTAACCCATAAAAAACAAGTTTTTATAATACTCCCTTTCTTTGTAAAATATAAAGACGAATTAAAACATTTCAATTTCAATTTTCAATTTTCAATTTTTATTTATTACATAATATGTACATTACAAACATTCTGTTCAATGCATACATATTATTAACTTACATCTAAAAATATACATATACACATATACATACACATCCATATACACATATACATAAACACATATGTATACATACATACACATATACATATACATACATACATACACACACATATACATATTGTGTATTAAAATACTAATTTATTATTAAACAATTATTAAACAATTAGAAGTGACCTGTATAATCTGGTCAAAGGTGTAGGAGAATCCTGCTTCGGAAAACCCCCTCAGACACATGGAATATATCAATATCCAAAGCGATCTTGTTCAGCATAGCTGTAGCTTTTCCAACAGGCATAACCATCGGCAGGTTGGTCCTGTATATTGGAATGTGAAACAATCTATGCTGACGATGTCTAAGGTAATTATCAGGAACATACAAACCAATGCTCTGCATAATTTCAGTATTGTCGATCATACCGCGCAACAATCGATAAAAGTGTGTAATCAAATACACATTCCTTCTAGTCTCTAAACTATTGTAGCCAAGCATACCCTGGAGAAACTCGGTTGGGTAAAGCCAAGGATAATGCCCGTACTCTCTCATGTAGAGATATCTCAGAAACTTCTTTTGGACTTTCTCCACCATAAGAGAGTACTTGCTCTCATGTGGCCCCCAGATCATCGAGCCACTCTCGAGTCTACTCCGCACCAAGGAGTTGTAAAGAGTTCTCAGTACGCGGGTATTCTCGAAAACCCTGGCAGTACGCAGAACAAATCCTAACATTCTCAGAGCATTACCACTGATCGTCTCTATGTGATCATGAAATGTCAGGCTGCTTACAAATTTAACACCTAGATCTTTAACATTCGATGTTCTTGTCAGATTTTGGTCGTTCATTTTGTAGCGAAAAAATAGAGTTTTTTGGGCCCTAGTGAAGGATGTAACCGAACACTTGGAAACATTAAACAAAAGTTTATTTCGTCTTCCCCATTCACATATATTTGATATATCTGTTTGGAGAAGATGAAAATCGTCCAAAGTTGACACCTTTAAGAAAAGCTTTAAGTCATCCGCAAATAACAGAAAGCGCGAGTTTAAAATTACACTTTTTATATTATTGATAAAAATCGAGAACAACAATGGACCCAGGTTAGATCCTTGCGGGACACCCGAGAAGGTATAGAAGCACTCTGACGCGAATAGACCGTAGGAGATGTATTGGTTCCTATTTTGGAGGTAGCTCGCCATAAATTTTAGCATACCATCCGAGAAACCAATCTCATACAACCTTTTCAATAAGACATCATGGTTGACTGTATCAAAGGCTTTGGCGAAGTCATTATATGAACAGTCTACCTGATGTCCCGCGTCCAGAGCTTCCGTGACACATATAACATAACACTAAACTTACAGGAATTTAATATATTTCTAAAATGTCAGATGTTTTGATATGACATTTCATGCTTTGAAGATTAAATTCTAAAAACATTTGTCAGTCAATTTAATCAAGATTTTGATATATTTGTGAATTTTGCTGTCATCGTGAACCAATAGTCATAAATTTTCGAAATTCGTAGTGAAGTACCTATTACATATACCGACGGAGTAATTCAAATTTTAAATATTCCGTGACGTCGTCAGGCCGCTGTTGGTAGTAATCAAACATTTGCGTGGTTTCCAATTTTTAAAAATCAATTAAATTTTCTAAAAATCCAAAATCATACTATAATTATTATTTTTTTAACAAAAATTTGATAGATCTTTTTGAGTGTCGCCACGAGTCTGCTTGCAAAGTTTCAGCTCGATTGGATCACGGGAAAGGGGTTAAAAATCGATCCAAATTTTTTCGTCAAGAAAACAAGCGAGCAGACGCCACGAGTTAAAAAAAATGAAGTAATAAATAAGTGTTTTTAGTCAGCAAGTTGTTTTGTGAGAAGCGCCCTTGAGGTGAGTACTCACGAAAACGGCGCTGTACAAATGATCCAAACATTATTACTATCCAGCTTACTTTGCAACTGATCTGGGGTCGACATTTTCATTCGGGTGCAGTTAACATTTACGATTTTAACGGAATTGTTACGTAATTTTGGAGTGCACTTTGAATAAACAATGATATTAATAAATGCGCCACAATTTCATACAAATAATAGAACGCTATGTAGAGACATATTTCTAACCCACGTTCGCGAGTTCTGAAACTACGCTCTACCCTCCTTTCAGTATCGTGTGACGCGAGAGTCGCCAGGGTCGCTAGGGTCGCACGTAGTCAACCCCCACGCGTCCAATGTTTTATTTGTATTGCCTCTCCTATCTTCCCTAATCTAGTACGCCTCAACCCAGCTTATATAAAATAAGCATTTTTATTTTTTTACCCGCTCACGTAAACGGGAAATTCATTTAAAAGAACTCAAATGTTGCATACCGAAATCCTTACATAATTAGTTAGTATAAGTCTCCTCTAAATGTGGAAGCGAAGTCTTTCCCTTGAAATAGAATTAACTTATTCAAAATTAATTTTTTTTACTGCAACCATCGCTTATTTTAAAAGCACTTGCTAGCGAACTCAGCTCAGTTTAATTTTTCAGTTATCTTATCAGTAAATATTAGGTCCTTACATATGAAATTCACGTTTTGCCGTACTGGCAAATTTGATCTCAAATATCTTCTCTTTGGTTAGGAATTCCAAATCCAAATTTATATAGCTATTTACTCATGTATTTGTGTTTTGAAAATTATAATTCATTTGTTTTTTTCTGCAAGTGTTTTTTTTCTTTGCGTCCCTCAGTTTACAAAATGCAAAACCTTGAAACATATCGGCATCGCGTTATATGTTATCGAGTCCGAGTTCCGCCACACGTATCAAACCAGGTTCAGAAACGGCTCGAGATTAGATGAATTTGTTATTGCTAAACGCCGCAAAAGAAAGCACAGTGTACTTGTTTTTGGTTCGCAACCTTTTTCTGTTCGTTTAATGAACGTCGCGTACCTTGCAGAAAAAAGCCCCGTGGATATGCCGGAGACCAAAGTTGTAATGGAAGAAATTGGCAGGCTATTTTGTGGAGCGGAATCCCATCGCAACCACTATCCGAGTTAGCTGCAGGCTGGCGGTTGTTAATGATTAAAAACTTTTTTTAAACGCACGTGTGAGAAGCAAATTGGTAACGATGACACAGCGTTGAAAGTGGTAGCCTCCGAATTGAGTGAAGCAAATCAACAACCGCAACTCGTTTGACTGCTTCGTTGTCCATTAACTCAACCTGCCCTAATAGGGATTTTTAAAATCGATCATTACGCTGTGATGAAAAGTGTAAAGTCCTGTACGATAATCGAAGCGCGCATCGCAATGGCTGAACCCTCCGACCAGCCAAACAACCATGCCCCAAGCGAAATTGACCCTCCAAAAGATTTACTTGTGAGCGTTTGTGGACTAGTTGCTGGTGTCCGTTCACTAACGCTTTCTTTAATTCTGGCCGACGCATTACGGCAATGTTCTATTGTCAGCAACTGCAAACCATGATGGAAAAGCTAGCTGCTTAACAACCGAGGCTGATTAATCGCTCTAGGCCACTGCTGCTTCATGATAACGCTAGACCACACACTGCACAACAGAGGGCTACCAAATTAGAGGAGCTTCAATTGGAATGTCTAAGACATCCACCGTACTCTCCGGACCTTGCCCCAACAGATTACCATTTTTTTCGAAATTTGGATAACTTCTTGCAAAGGAAAAAATTCAACTCCGATGGGGCAGTCAAAACCGCCTTCAAAGATTTTATTGATTCCCGTCCGAATGGTTTTTATAGTAAAGGGATCGATGAACTACCTATGAGATGGCAAAAGTGCATAGATAGCAATGGTACATACTTTGATTAAATAAATATATTATAATAAAAAAAATCGGCTTTATGTTCCTCCCATACTAAACGTCAATTTCATATGTAAGGACCTAATATAAAGATCGAATTCGAATTTCTACGAGGTTTATTGTGTCCAAAATCCGTTATTTTTTATATACGGGAACAGATGTTTCAGATCTCCTAGTCATAATCGAAGAGAGTGCGAATTGCCGGAAGGTATGTTATAAAAGTTTCTGCAATAGGTAGTATTTCCACATAAATTCTACAAAATAATAAACCTACGGTACTTTTGAAATATTTTAATAAATTTGGTAAGCAACACTGTGTAAAATTCGTAAAGTCAACATCTGAACAAAATAATTAAGAAGACATATCAGGTTAAGCCATTCGTTTTTGTTACGTTCTCAAGGTCTGAATAAAATTCGATTTAATTTCACTTTTCGACTAGCACCATCATTTACTTGGGCTCCAGTTCAAACCTTTGCAAAAACCATGTGTCATTTGAATGTGTCACATCAATATTCTTACTACTTATTTTCAAACTAAGCTAAACGTGTTGTGAAAATAATACTAACTTGCTGGTCTGGAGTGAGGTTCGAACCCGCGACTAACCACAAGACCAACAAGCTACTCAAATTTTTTAATATTAAACCAACATTTTTGATTAGTAAACCAACATTACAGTTTATATCTATTTAGATTTTATTGAATGTATTTTTTATTTTTACAGAAAAATACAGAAAATATAAAATAGAAAACATAATATAATAGAAAACATAAAATATTTTTATTTTATGTAATTTAAAAAACTTGTTTTTCAAAATAAAAAATTCCTCTCCTAAATCACCTATCGGAGGTCGGCAAAAAAATATACATCCTTGATACATAAGATTTGTTTCATATATACCTAATAATGTTAATGAAATAATATATGTAACTTTTCAAAAACATGACGTAAAAAGCTTAATAGGTGCTTATGGCTCGTGTTCGTGGTTATGATTAGATTTTTATGAGGCATTCAATTCGAAACAATCTCCGAGATAGGAATTAGGCCTTCGTGAAATTTTTTGGGGATAACCGTCTCAGAGATTCGCTGTCTCTCATTCATCTGCTGGATGAATGAATATCTCCCCAGCAGCAGCTACAATGGAGTAAATCATCATCACTGTTGGCTCTACAACTCCTGGTGGGTCTTGGCCTTCTCGATAGTCTTCCTTCACTGATCTCGATCTCGCGCCAGCTCTCCCCAGTTCTGAATCTCCAAGGCAAATATGTATTTATACACATTATTTTTTTAGTTACTCTTGTAAACGAGAAAAACGGAATAAATACTTGTAATTAAATGTCTTGTTTGATAAACATTACAGAATAGATAGTTCCAAGTGTCTATGGTACAAATAAATTTGTTCGGTATGTTTAGACGCACGTATCGATTGTCTCTGTTGAATCGAACGTAGTTTGTACGTGTTTCACTTTTGATATTTACCAATATCAGGACTCCGGATCTAAATCTTCTCCAGTGTACAGAGTACGGTATTAAGATTAATCTCACGTATTTCATTGTGTTGAAATTTTCCTCAACGTGTAAATGTACATTTTTAACTTCTTAAACAAAACCATTTTTTGCAGTGTTATCAGTAATAATGTTCATTGTAAACGATTGCCACATTTGTCTATCCAAAACACATATAATACAAGAAATATTGACTAAGTCAGAGTGACATAACTTTATTTTTCTCTCCTGTAAAGTTTGCAAAAATCACTAACGCCCATTTGGCTTTCTACACTCGTTTACTGAAGAATATGTAGTACATAATTTTCGTTTTGTTCTTAAACTTAAAATTCGTATCTCATATCCATCGTTTGTTTTACTGAAAAGCGAACTATTCTGAAATTGACAGCCACTGCAATACTACCATTATATGTAATGTGTACATGTAAACGAAATTATTATTTCCGTAAACACCGAGCTAGACGCAATTGGCTGGAGCATCCTGCCAATCAAGCTACATTTCAACAGGACAATTTAACCAATTAACACCGGGCTGGAGGGCTTTCTGTTCCCGTAGCAAATTATTCGCAAATACTGCCCACGTGACATAAACAACATCGTATAATATAATACGAGTACGTCGGTATTAGGTACTCTAGTCGTGGACGTCACCACGCCGGTTTACTAAGGGCTGTATGCACTCGAGATGAGACTATACGTACGTATCTCAACCACCTAGGTTTACCACATTAGCGATAAAGAGGTAATAGACGGATGAATAAGTCAAGAGCTTTTAAGCTTTGCACTGCTTATAACTGTTTATAAAGGGAAAAAATATAAAACAAAGTGATTGTTTTAAATATTTTGGGGTTGAAATAGATGACAGAGTTTTATGGACGAATCATATTCGAACCCTTTTAAAAAAAATTGGACCAACAGTTGGAGTGATGAAGAGAACTGACCGGTTTGATACAAAAACTAAAAATAATGTCTACAACGCTTTTGTTCTCCCTCTCACCTTAAATGATACTATTATCTGGCCTCAGGGCAGTTTACAAAACAGAAACAAGGCAGAACAAAACACTTAACTTAACAACAATTAACTTAAATCGCTACACCAGAACCACTGACCTATAAAAAATATCGGTATGTTAAACATAGAAAATCTGATATATATCGAAAAGATAAAGGAGATTAAAAAATAATACTAAATTATTCAAAACAAACATCAACTTATATCAGAATAGCGACATACACTCACGTAAAATTTAATTTAATCACGAAAGAATTTAATAAGTATACAGTATACAGCTGTTGACTTGTATAATGGACTTTCTAGTGATAAAAGGAAAATAAATAATGTCCGACTCTTCAATAAATAATTGAAAAGACTTGTGTTGGAGAGGAGATAATTCATAATATTGTTTATCAGTCTACGTGGTTATTCTATAATTAAAAGTTGTTTAAAATGTTTAAAAGTTTATTGTGAACAATTCCTCTGTATTATAGTATGTTATATTACGTATAATATATTATTGATGGAATTGGCGTTTACATTGTAGAGAATTATAATGATAGATTATTAAAAATATTGAATTATATTTACGTTATTATCCCTTGAATTTAAAAAAATTATTATATTTTTTCACTACTACCTAGTTTTGAGAAAATCAGAATTTTTCATCTTTGTTTTCTTAAAAGAAAAGTTTATTTTCACTTGTCGATAAGAAATTTTTATTTTCTCAAAACTAGAAGTGAAGAAATAAATTATTTTTTTTACAAACTTAAGTAGGGATATTTTTAATAATCTATTATTGTAGTGTTATATGTCCTGTTACATCAGCATGCATTTGCTGCCTAAGATGGAAAATGCCTGCATTTTACTTGACATTTTTATTATATTTGTAATTACTGATTTCTGTGTGTCTAAAATAT